>CM028352.1:15982656-16090226 GCA_016618105.1 Dendrobium huoshanense
TAAGCAATTAGCCCAATGATTGAACATCTGATGCAAAGTCCAAGAAGACAATGCGGATAACGTCAAAAATACTTCACCAACTCAGTTTTGAGCATGAATATTTCTCAAGATTGTCATTGTATGAATTAACCTGGCAAGTAAATAAGAACGAAAAATAGAGCTATAAACTATCAAACCAAAATGTGGCCTGCAATCCAAAATTGTATAAAAATCAATAATAAAGAATTATCATAAAAAATGGAAAATAACTGAATCATAAATAATCTGGGATGTAATTATAAGCAAAATTAGAAATTTAGAATGCATCAAGATCGGGAGAGGAGATGTACCAATGAGGAAAGTGGAAACAGAAGAACCATGGAAGTACTTGCAAAGGTCTATACAAAATACTCTCGGAAACCTGCAGAAAAGAAATGCTCAAAGTTGTTATGCAATGCACATAATAAATACAAAAGAAGAGTGTAAATAAAATGAAAATAAAAACTAACCTTAGCATCATCTTCTTTTACCAGAAGTCAAACAAAGTTTCTTTCCCAAGCAAGTTTAGGTGAATGAGGAAAAAAGAGGAAATACAGAAATAATGATTAATTTACGCTGCATGGGATTGTAAAACATGGTTGAAGAATTGCTTGTGGTAGAAAATTAAAGGAATCTGCATCTCTGGAATCAATTCTCAGCATCTTTTAGATCACATCCATGATGCGGGGCTGTACCATCAAATGCAGAATTGGATTCTTGAAAACCGGGAGTTGAAGAGCTTGTGCATCAATCCAGAACAAAGGCTAACTGTAGCATTAGAAAACACAGTAAATGATCTACCAAGAACGCCAAAATTTTCTCAGCGGACTGAATGACTTGGAGTAGCTCGGTATCATATGTTTTTCGTCTTTAAAAAGTCTGAAAAGAGGACCAGATATAAAACTTTGCAAAGACATAAAAGTGGACCGTGAACCATCAAACATGCAGCCAACGCTAACAGAACCGCCTCGTTGAACTTCATGAAATTTTCATCAATCAAATAAGCAATATGGTCAATCAACTTTACAGTATAGTTTAACATTTATTGTAATAAAGTCCTTCTCATCTTTTAGCCTGCAATAATGCCAATTAAAAATTGAATTAAAAACAAACAGTTTTTCCATTTAAAGTTGAAAGCCTATATCAATGTTACCAACCAAACAAAAACATAATATTACAATTAGCAGGAAGAGAACTATATGCATCTGTTAATATGGATCCAAATCAACATGTTAATGAATATTGATGATGACAACGCCTTCAAAGCCAAATATAAAGATAGTAATTAGAACTGTAACAAAATCCTAATTTAAAATATCAATTAAAAATAACAATCAGGTGTTGGAAAAAAATTTTGAAGTTCTAAGGCTATGCACTAAGCGGAAGAGCTTCATCAGTGATGAGCAACAACAAATTTGTTGATGTTATTTGTCCATACAAAAATTTAAATTACTGATGAAATTTACAAAAATATGAAACTACGTGCATAGACATCTTACAACTTACATGTTATCTTTCAGCCTAACTGATAATCATTTAACTCTATACCAAATGAATGTAATCACTCATTATAAAGCACTCCCACGTCTAAAGAGTAAAAGAAAATTAGCATTGATGATAAAATAAACAAAGAGGGCAAATTCCTGAATAAGTGACACAACTTCCTGAGTAAGTAACACAAACTCCATGATTGTTCAACTGAGAAGGAAAGACATGTAGCATGTTATCATAAAGCCCAATTAAGAAGGCGAAACTAATATCATAATGCAGTTCGTTTGTCATAGATCAAACAAATCAAAATATCATTGGTCAGCAAAATCTGTACATTTCATCTTTTAAATGACAAGGCCATACATAGTAATCATAGGCTACATTTCATGAGAAATCATTAAATTTGTAATTTAAAATGATGTGACAAATAGTTCACTACTGGAAAGAGAACCAACCTTGAAAAAAATGAACAATGGATAAAATTGCACAAAAGAGAACAAATGTTAATGAGGTTCCCTAAAACTGTTTTCTCAAAATCCTTGTTTGATCCCATAAGACCAGAAATATACTCTTCCATTTCATGCAGCAATGGCTCACGGATCTGCCGAGGAATACGAATGCTAGGATAACTCTTCACTAGCACCTAATCATGCATAAATTTAATTAAGGCTAAAAGATGAAAATATAGAAAACTAAATGAAAATAATAACATTAATAAATAAGAAGAACCTGAACGGTATTATGTTTATGCAACATGCTTAAAGTTTCAATGGAGCAATCAAGCACTTCAGCGTCTAACAGAGCCTGATCTGAATCTTCCATTGATGACACTAAATAAAATTATCAAAGGATAGATCAATTAAACACAAAACATGAGAAAACAGTGGGAAAGAATAACAAAAAAAAGTTTCAACATTTACCTTGGCCTTTAAAACCTGAGCATCTGCAAATATAGATACCTCCTTATAAAAAGGTAAAAGATGACAAAAACCAGCAGCAAGTGAATAGGAAACTAGTGGAATCAACAAAATTGCTTGCTCGTTTAAAGTGTTGGGTTCCTGAAATACATTAAGAACAAGCAGTTAGTGATTCAATTTAGTACAAATGCACGCTAAAAGAAACAGATTAAGTTATATGAAGCTTTTAGAAAACAATGTAGAATTGCATTACAATCTGCCTTAAGATATTCCATAAAGAAGCAAAAAATTCTAAAAGCAAACCGCAACCACTAAGAAGTGAATACGGTAATATTTACAATGACAAAGAATTTCTAAATATCGTTAAACAGAAGGCCTCATCACAGTTCTACAAGCATCAAGAAATTCAAAAGATTCAACCAAAACAAAAACACACAAATATCTTTTACACCGAGACTGGCACATATAAATATGACAAAGTTACAAAAGGTAAAAGAGTGAGGAATGATAAGAAAGAAATGTAGATTCAATATCAACATTGCTACAACATAAACAACCTTCATTGAAAAGTTTATCGAAATATATTAGCCATCTATGTTGAATATCCACTCAAAAAATATACTTTTTGATCTTCATCCTTAATGCACTTCACTTGAACTAATTTTTTCTTTAATATGTATGCTGGCTATCTTATATAAATCACTAAAAAAATTAATTTTTTGTATCACATATTACTTTCTTAGACTCCTCATGGCCCCTCTATCTTTCCAATTTTTTTAGCTTTTACATCTAAACTAATTTTATAATAAAACTTCTTATTTTATCTTTTATTGTATATTTTATCTACACACCAACTATTTTAACCATTAGAAAATAATTTTTTATTCTACAACCACATACTATACAACATTCTTAATATCCCAATTTTTTAAATACCTTCATCTAATCATAGAATAATATCTTACCTTATTTTTCATTTTTCACCTCTTCATTTTAAATTCAAAACTAACAAGCGATGTTGTGTACATAAACTTTCAATCGAAATGACTTTACAAACTTTGGAATCTAAATGATCTATTTTCTTATAAGAAAATAATCAATGTGAGATTTACAATGTCAATTCTTGTAAGTGATGATATGCTCCTCTCTTTCCTTAAATAAAGTATTAGCAATTATAAAATCAAATAACAATAGCAAAATCTAGTATAGTTCTACCACCTTCATGAGTCACTCCACACTCATAGCAACCATGAATACTTTTAAAAACTTCAATTCAACTCAAAGCTATGCTATAATGAAATCTTTAAAGCTATAATTCTATCTCCAATTCAACTCAATTATAATGCCTTGTAAATCTCACAGGCACACCAAAAGGTGTATCCATCGTTTAAAAAGTACTAAATTATTGAAAGTAAACTCTCTTGCATACACAGAGAAGTCTGCAAATATTAAAAATTGAAATTTCGCTCACCCAAAATGTTGTATAGACCTCAAAAAAATATAATGTCAAAATATACGACTCCAAAACCGTGCAATCACTCTAAATGATCATTAAATTACTTTAAAAATTTGCAAATTTCTTTCAAGCATCAATTCAATTTTGTCAAGTTGAACACATAAACTCAAGTGATTCATTTATCTATAGGATAGGTTCATAAATCCCAATTTTTTTATATCGATTTTATACATGTCAAAGACTAGAGTTGACAGGATTTATATTAAACCAAACATTTATGCAAACAAAGGGTATATATTTTAAAAACAACTCCTGCTCTTGGTGATGAGGACATCGTCAGTGATTTCGACATGGTACCATCGGAGACACCGGAGATCGACGGTCATGATCATGAGTTTATATTTTGAGTCATTTTATGTATTAGTTTATTTTATTTTTTTAGTTTTATTTTTCAGTTTTACTACCCTTATGGATGGTCTTTTGATATTGTAGCCCTGAGGGTATTTATGTCTTTTAGTTTTGTTTCATTTTTTGCTTATTTATAGGAGGCCTCATGCATTGTACTTGATGATGAATATAGAATGAAAATTTGCCTCTTATGTTCTCTTTGTGAGTTCAACCCTCCTCGATCTCTTAGTGAGTTCGTCGGAGAAGATAGATCTCTTTGTGAGTTCTAAATTTTTCGCCAAACTATTTTTGTCTTCGAGAGTTCTAAATTTTTGCCAAGTTATTTTCGTGGAGATCCGGATTAAAGATAATTGAGGTGAGTGGATTTGTAGCAAATCGAATCCCAAGAAATTCCCCTCCTCCCTTCCCCTCACCCCTTGCCGCCACCTCCCCTTGAGCCGCCTAGGCCTCCGGCCTGCAAACCCCCACCCGCCGGCCAGCAGCCCGCCGACCACCCCTTGGACCCCCATGCCGTCGGCCCCCTCTAGCTTCCCCATTTGAATTTTGAATTCCCCTCTCTTAATGACTTTACTAATTAAGTCATATTAATTTGGGAAATTAATTAAGAGGAGTTACACATATTTGAAATTCAAATTCAAATTCCCTCTTATTTTCATTTGAATTTGGGAGTTACTTATGATAATCAATTCTGAAATTAAATTCAGATTTTTTATTATGTTTATTTAATTCTTTGTGGTCCCCATGTAATTAATACTCAAGCCCCTCTCTCCTCTACATGTGACCGGCCCCTTAATGGGATTTTTCTCTCTCCCAATTTAAATTCAAAACCCACCAAATCAGCCCATAATTATCTCCTCAATTAACACCTCTAGCTATTAATGAATTAATTTGAAATTTCAAATTAATCTCCCTCCAAAATCATTTCAAGCTGAATTTAATTCAGTTTTCTAATTTTCCCCTCTTCCCCTTGCTCACAACCAAGCCCCTCCCCTCACTAAACCGCCACCGTTCCCCCCTCCTCTTCCCCCATATTTCCATCTGTGCTCCTTCACCTCCCTGCAAGAATGCATGGCGGTTTCGGAGCGTGATCACGGATTTGTGTTTGACTTTCAAGGGGACATCGACGTCGTCCGTTCGCCATTCAGTGACGTTGGGTTCGGCTTCGACCACACCATCGAGGATTACCTGAACCGTATTCTTCACACCCTCGTGGACGTCCTCGACGAGCAACTTCAAGTAAACTATTGGATCATCAACGGTCGTCCATCATCTTCCCCAAATCCATCTTCTTCCCCGGCGACTAGTCCTCTCGGTGTCACTTGTGTAATAGTGGCATCTCTAAGCGTGCTTGCAATTCTCCTCCGCTAGCCTCCACTTTCAAGAGTTAAGTGAAGGACCTCGAGGTAAAGGATCTAGATTTTAAATTTCATGCTTTGTTATAATTGGTTATTTGCATTACCTAAATCTTTGGTTATTGTTTTGCAAGTTCTAGTAATCTCAACGTGTAATCTATTGCTATTGCTTAATCTTTCAACGTCATATTCTTAAACTTTAACTTGAGCAGACAAAGAGTTTTTTGGTAGCAAAGTAAAGTTCATCACTTATATTAATATCTTAACTGCAATTCTTGTTTATCGCATTTAGTTTCACATCACTTGGTCAAATCAAACAAGCTAGCATTATTGAAGACTGGAAATTAGCTACTCAATCACAACTCTATCTCAAGTTATTTTGCCTTGCATTTCCATAAGGCCTTCAAATATAAAACGTTATGATTAGAATGTTTTAAGTAAGGATGAATCACTCAAAAATAGCTCAAAATAAACTTGATTCAAATAAAAATAAACATTTATGTTTCATCTCACATGCTCATACTCATATCTATTTTATAAGAATATAATATATATATATTTATTTATAATTCTTGCATATATGCACACCTATGTTATATATAGCTTTTAAAAACTTAAGTGATAGTATAGAGATATTTACATAAATATAATTCATTTATGAATTAAGAAAATATTGTGACTTAAGAAACTTGGCCAGACTTAACTCGAAAATCAACTTTGAATAAATCATTTTAGCTCAACACGAACTTGCAGAATTAAAATATAAATTTTTTTATCTCGAATTGAGACCAGCTCACTCCAACTCAACTCAATTCCAATGCTTTCTAATTCATAAATTCTTTACACTTCCGTCAGAGAATAAGTCATGGCATGGACCAAAACAAAATATTGATGCGGATAGCATAATACATCCATGTTTCTAATGTTGTTTTCTCTGAAAGGAGGGTGAGTCGCATTACTAGTCTTTGCTATTGGAGTTTGTATAATCCTCTAAACAACGGTTTCAACATCATCATCAATAGACTTGTCCTAACTATTATGAGTTAGCTTTGTGAATCTAGTTTTTTTTTCCTTTGCAAAATCTAGTTTATTGGTTTTTAGTATCTTAAAAGAACTAGGAGATTGCAATTAAAGGAATATTAACCGAGACAATCAGCATATTTCGGGAGTAGTTACTAAGACTGAAAAGCATTTGGCTCATATATTTGACGAATAATCTTAATAATATCAAATATATTAGAAAAGAAAATTTTAAATTTTAATCATATCAAACCTTGGCTAAGATAAATACCACATTGCTTAGTCTAGAATTTGATGCAAAGGAAAAAAAAATTAGAATATGCAAATATGAACTGCCACAACAGTCTCCAGTATGAAAAAACAAACCTTCAAATTGACCAGATCTAACGATGCTTTCAATAGATTTTTTCTAAGATGATAAACATCCCGAAGGTCACCCTGGGCAGTTCTCACATCAATAACAAGAAGTTAGGATATTAGACTCAAAAAAAATGAGAAAAAGAGAAATGAAACATTAATGGCTACAAAATCTACATGAAAACAATAATCAAAAGCAGAAAATTCTCTAATTATTGAATTCAAGCACAAATTAATAAAACATTTGGTAGTTTATTTATGTGATCACAACTGAATATATATTTTGCCACTCAGCTTATTCCAAATGGTAGAGCTCATTTTTCATAAAGTGACTAGATGTTGAATGCATTTCAATAAGATGCTTGACAGCATTAATCTCATGAAGAAATTGGACTTCATTTGGTACAAGAGCTGAAAAAATATTTCAAGTGTCATATCGAACAAGAGACTTCATCATAGTTTAACGTGTAGAATACATGTATTTCTCTAAGAAAGTAATGATGACTTTTTCTGATATTTCACCTAATTTAACACTCACGGGTAAAATTCAATGCTACCAATGTATCAAATAATAAGCAAAATAATATAAATATAAATATTAGTAATAAAATATTACAATGAATGCAAGTACCAACTTATCCTGCACAAACAAATTTATGTACAATTCCAAGTTCCAACACATATCTGCCATAAAAATATCTCCCAAGGATACTGATGACTGCACAAGATACCTTACAGTGATAGGATAATAAATTAAACCAGAGTAAGAACCACAATAGTGAAGCCCGCATCATGTATTGTTTAACTTCCACAAAACACAATAAGGCTTCATACAATTGTTCAACCTTGGCAACAAATACAATCATTAATTCTGATATAAGCTTTTGAGCATTTCAATAATGAACACCTCAGCTTTTGTCTTTAAATTCAGTTTAATAGTAAGCTAGATCAATACAGGAATGACACATGTTTTTTACAAATTAAATTGAAATTGGTAAGCATGAGAATTTTCCCATTTGATTTAATAATAATAATAATAATCCAAAGGATCTTTTACATCTCCAAGGCATTTTCTAATTACATTGTTAAATTAAAGTGAACATTTTTAATAGATAAACTTTAGATATGGTTTCTGAATAGTATTTAGACCTAAAATGTTGTCAGAAGTGGAGTACTGTTTGAAGCTGTATGTAGCTTGCAGCTGAAGGAAGAAAACAAAAATGTTGGCATATATAAATTTTGACATGTACAAAATCACAATGCAAAGGAAATAGGAATTATTAATATAATCAGTAATTGGACAATCAACGGCGAAAATTTGTAATGGCTCAACCTGCAATAGTTGATTAATTATCAGAATTGGCTGCTACTTTCTAAAAATATATTCAATGAAAGAAAATTGAAGGGATTTTACTTCAAAAAGATTGTGTGCTTCCTGGGGAAATAATAACTATTACACCGAGTCTAGAAATCCAGTTCCTAAGCAACTTTGAAGATTTTAATGGAGAATATTGAGCAATCAACAAAAAAGTCAAGTGCTCGATGGTAATCAATACTTCCTCATTAAGTTGCTAGTGAAGAAATGAAGCATCGTGCATTAGTATTTCTTGGGGGTTTGCATACAATTCTTCAAAGCAGCAATCAACTCAAAGGATAATATCTGACGTGGTGCATGAAGGAACCCAATTCAGATTTTGGACCAAATTGACATGTTATTTCAAAGAAGAGCAAGTGCAGACGAGGAATGGTTAGCAGCGTACACAAACATTGTTCAAAAAAAAGCTGAAGAAGGCCTAAGCAATTTTTTATACACAATACAAGTATGTTGATGCACATAGGCTGGAGAAGGAACAGAGAGGATTCATGGAAATGCTTTACCTCCTTAAGGACTGATACTCAACAGGCATTCACGACCTGCTCAAAAGCAAAATATAGTTTAATTGCGATTAATGCATATTAACTTAAGTCTCTAAGTCATTGGGCTAGTCTTTTACATCAAATTCTTCATTATATGTCGTTATATTTTAAAACTTTTTGGGTTGTTCGGCAGCAAGTTCTCCGCAAAATTTAAGCAAGATTTAACTCAAATCTTGTCAAGCAGTAAGAAAAAAAAAATGTTGATACTGCAGAATTTTAAATCTCATTTATCCCCAGTTTTATCTGAACTCCCAAATTTCCAAAATCTGAGCATTCAGCAAATTTAAATTAAATTCGCAAGGTCTCACAAACTATTCATCTTCATATTCAGCAAATTCCTAACTTCTATATCAGTGAGGGTTTTGATAATTTGGATAAGAGGTAGATGGTTGAGATAAGTTCATGATTGGCAATTTATAAATTTGATCTTCTTAAGGTTGATAACTGTATTAATTATTAATATTAGTGGGGTTAATTAAACAAGAAACACTAATTAAAATATTAAATGAATTTTAATACTTAATGTTGGTTAATTAAAAAGATATTACTTAAAATAACTGATATTGTTTGTGATTTAATTTAATCAAAATAGAAGAAATTGTGTTAGCTTTGTAAATTATTAATTCATTATCAATTAGGATATTATCTCATGCTGATTATAATTTGATTCAGCAAATTATAATTTGATTCAGCAAATTATAATTGACTAAAAATTTCAACTAAATCACTAATATTCAATCAAGCATATTAGATATAGATAAATTAATTAAAAAAATTAAATTATCTGTAAAAATTAAAATTAATTAATTAATAAGACATTAACTTGAGCTAATGGGTGTTATTTTTGGTTTCCTTTGAGTAAATAGAAGTTAATGTGTTTAATTAGAGTGGTAAATTACTAATTCGTGAATAATAGAGATGTTAATAAACTAACTATGATTAATTAGTCAAATGGTTAATATAGGGCATGAAGATATAATAAGCCTCACAATCATAAAAATCATTACATTCTGAATTAAGTAGCCAAACAGTTTATCTAGATTTAAGGCCTATCATGTCAAACCGTTTTCAAGTTTTAACTATCAAGATGTATTAAATACGGCTTTAAAGAACTAACTAAATCTAACTTGAAATACTGTCGTTGCTGGTAATGTTTAAGAGATCAAGGAATTTATTGGCTTACTAAACTTTTTAATATTATTATGAAGACTAAAAAGATGTCAGTTGAGCTCAACGAGTATGTTTGCTCCTATTTTTAAGGATAAGAGTGATGCATATGAGTGTGTGAATTATAAAGGAATTAAGTTAATGTGTCATACATTAAAACTACAGGAGAGAGTAATTAAGAAAAGGTTACGGCATCATACTAATGTTTCTCAAAATGAGTTTGGATTCATGCCGGGTAGGTCTACTATGGAAGCCATACATTTATTGAGAGGTTTGATGGAAAGGTATAGAGCGAGTAAGAAGGATCTACATATGATATTTATTAATCTAGAGTAACCATATAATAAAATTTTAAGAGAAGTGCTCTCAAGAGTTCTAGAAAAGAAATGAGTTAACAATACTTATATTCAAGTCAAATAAGGATATGTAAATAGGAGCTATTACTTGTGTAGTTGTGTTAAAACACAAGGTGACTTGACCAAGTATTTTCATATTATAGTTGGATTACATCATGGATCAACTTTAAGTTTATATCTTTTGATTTAGTCATGGATGTTCTTACTAGACATTTGCAAGAGGATGTGTCATGGTGATGTTTTTTGCTAATAATATTCTTCTTGTTGATAAGAATAGAGATAGAGTTGAAGGAAAACTTGAACTATGGAAGTCAAACTTAGAGTCTAAAGGTTTCCATTTGAGTAGATCTAAAACCGAATATATGGAGTGTAATTTTAGTACTAATAGATATAGTGGAGGGATTGTGACTTTGAGCGATCAAGTCATTAAAAAGAGTATATGATTTAGATATCTTGAATCTATTGTTCAAAGCGATGGTGAAATAGATGGGAATATTATTAGTAGAATTCAAGTTGGATGATTGAAGTAGAGGAATGCATCAAGTCTATTGTGTGCTAGATAAGTGCACCTCAAACTTAAGGGAAAATTCTATAAGATGGTGGTAAGATTGCAACGCTTTATGGCACACAATGTTGGCCATTAAAAGAAAACAAAAAAATAAATCAAATGTCGTAGAGATGAGGATGCTTAGGTGGATGAGTGGTTTTACACTTAGAGACAGAATGCAAAATGAATATATACGTAAAAAAGTTGGAGTAGCTCCAGTAGCATATAAGAATAGAGATAATCACCTAAGATGGCTTGGTCACATTAAACGCCGGCCTTCCAATGACGCGGTTAGAAGGGTAGATGTATTAAATATTACCTATGTTAAGAAATGTAAAGGTAGACCTAAAAAGACTTTGTTAGAAAGTATTAGACATGATATTTTTTTAATAGATTTAAATGAAGATTCAACTCTTAATAGGACACAATAGAAAAACAAATTCATGTAGCCGAGCTCACATTGTGGGATATAGGATTATTATTGTTGTTGTCGTCGTAGTAGTACTACTACTACTAAATCTAACTTGAGTTTAAGTCCTACTTGAGTTAAAGCCTACTTGCAACCAAACAGCACCATGTTAGTTATGTGTTTGTTAGTCTTTCTGTTATGAACCCTAACTCTAATAGTCAATACAAAGGATTCCAAGTCATGTACTAAATAATATAGTAATGTGATGAAAGAAATTTGTAGCCAGTTTAGCTCCTGAGCCTCTCACCTCTCAATATCCTTTATCTCTCCTCTCTCCTCTCTCCTCTCTCCTCCTCTCTCCTCTCTCCTATCTCCTATCTCCTATCTCCTATCTCCTATCTCCTATCGCTTCTTTCTTCTCTCATCTCTCCATGTCTCTCGACTCTTCTTGGTCCCTAACTCCTGAACTGATTCCTCTTCTATCTCTTTCAAGGCACTGTCAAGAACAAATTTTCCAGCATCCACATCTTCAGTCAAAAGGAAAAAAAAAGTCTACGTAAAGAAAAAAAAAAGATTTAAAAAAATATATATATTTTTCCCCGCTGCAACTACTAAACTTTAGCCCAGACAAAGATAAGAACAACAACAACAACAACAACATCAAGCCTTTATCCCACTACGTGGGGTCGGCTACATGAATCTTTTTTCTCCATTGTGTCCTATTAAAAGTCAAATTCTCGTTTAAATCTAATAAAGAAAGGTCATTCCTAATATTTTCTAACCAAGTCTTTTTAGGTCTACCCCTACCTTTCTTAACATAAGTCAAATCTAATACCTCTACTCTCCTAACCGGGTCATCGCAAGGCCGCCGTTTTATGTGACCAAACCATCTAAGACGACTTTCTCTAATCTTATCTTCTACTGGAGCTACTCCAACCTTTTCACGTATATGCTCATTTTGTATCCTATCTCTAAGGGTAAAGCCACTCATCCACCTGAGCATCCTCATCTCTGCCACACTTAACTTAGTATTATGCTTCTCTTTTAAAGGCCAACATTCGGCACCATAAAAGCATTGCAGGCCTCACAACCATCTTATAGAATTTTTCCTTAAGTTTGAGGGGTAAATTTCTATCACATAACAAGCCCGATGCATTCCTCCACTTCAACCATCCAACTTGAATTATGCTGATAATATCCCCATCTATTTCACCATCACTCAGAACAATAGATCCAAGATATCTAAAACGTGTACTCTTATTAATGACTTGATCGCCCAAAGTCACAATCCCCTCACTAGGTCTATTACTACTAAAATTACACTCCATATATTCCGTTTTAGATCTACTCAAGCGAAAACCTTTAGACTCTAAGGTTGACCTCCATAATTCAAGTTTACCTTCAACTCCCTCTCTAGTCTTATCAACAAGAAGAATATCATCAGCAAAAAGCATACACCAAGGTACATCCTCTTGCAAATGTCTAGTGAGAACATCCATGACTAAAGCAAAAAGATATGGGCTTAAGGCTGATCCTTGATGTAACGTACCCAACCGAAATAGGAAAATACTTGGTCAATCCACTTTGTGTTTGAACACAAGTAATAGCTCCTGCATACATATCTTTAATGATTTGAATATAAGCATTATTAACTCCTTTCTTTTCAAGAACTCTCCATAGCACTTCTCTTGGAACTTTATCATATGCTTTTTCTAAATCAATAAATATCATATGTAGATCCTCCTTATTTTCTCTATATTTCTCCATCAAACCTCTTAATAAATGTATGGCTTCCATAGTCGACCTACCCGGCATGAATCCAAATTGATTTTGAGAAACATTAGTATCACGCCGCAACCTATGCTCCATAACTCGCTCTCATAGTTTTAAAGTATGACACATTAACTTAATACCTCTATAATTCGCACAATCTTGTGCATCACCTTTATTCTTAGAAAAAGGAATTAACACACTCATTCTCCACTCATCTGGCATCTTCTTAGTCTTCAAAATAGTATTAAAAAGTTTAGTAAGCCATGAAATTCCTTCATCTCCTAAGCATTTCCACACCTCTATTGGAATATCATCATGTCCAACAGTTTTTCCACCCTTCATTTTCTTTAAAGCCTCTCTAACTTCAGTTTTACTAATACGCCGATAAAAACATAAATCTTTATTTTCATTTAGGGTGCTAAGGTCACTATAGTCAATCTTATTTTCCCAATCTTCATTAAAAAGTTTAGCAAAATATCTCATCCATCTTTGTTGAATATCATCTTCTAAGAAAAGTATTTTTTGATCTTCATCTTTAATACACTTCACTTGAACTAAATCCTTACTACTCTTATCTATTTGTTTGGCTAACTTATACATATATCTTTCTCCCTCTTTAGTATCTAATCTATTATATAAATCACTAAAAGCTAATGCCTTTGCATCGCATATTGCTTTCTTAGCATCCTTACGAGCCACTTTATATATTTTCCAATTATTAGAATTTTTAAAATTAAACCAATTTTTATAACAAAGCTTCTTATTTTTAATTTTTTCTTGCGCATTAGGATTCCACCACCAACTATTTTTACTATTAGGAGCTTTTCCCTTTGATACTCCAAGGGCATCTTTTGCAATATTCTTAATATCACTAGCCACTTTTTCCCACATAATATTAGCATCCTCATGCACAGACAAAATCTTAAGAACTAAAATCTTATTTCCAAAAATATTTTTGTTAATATTCTTTAAATGCCCCCATTTAATCCTAGAAAATTGTTTTACTTTATTTTTTATTTTATGCCCCTTTATCTTAAAGTCCAAAACTAATAATCGATGTTGGGTACATAAATTTTCACTCGGAATAACTTTACAATCTTTGCAATCTAAACGATTTAATTTTCTAATAAGAAAATAGTCAATCTGGGTTGTATTATATCCATTTTTATAAGTGATGAGATGCTCATTCCTTTTCTTAAATAAGGTATTAGCAATTAAAAAATCATAAGCTAAACAAAAATTCAATATGGTCTTGCCACCTTTATTCGTCGTTCCAAATCCATGGCCACCATGAATGCTTTTAAAATCATCTACCTCTCTACCAACATGCCCATTTAAATCTCCTCCAATAAAAACTCTTTCTTCAAGAGGTATATTTTGTATTAATTCTTCTAAGTCATTCCAAAAATTTAATTTAAAACTCATATCTAAACCTACTTGAGGAGCATAAGCACTTATAATATTAACAATCTTATCATCAACAACAATCTTTAAAGCAATAATTCTATCTTCAATCCTACTAATTTTTATAACATTATCCTTTAAACTCTTATCTATAATAACACCTACACCATTTCTAGTACGACTCCTACCCGAATACCAAAGTTTAAATCCTAAAATATCAATTTCCTTAGCCTTATCTCCAACCCATTTAGTTTCCTGAATGCACAAAATATTTAACTTCCTATGAATCATAATATCTATTAATTCCATTAATTTTCCTGTAAGGGAACCTATATTCCAAGTTCCTATCCTAATTTGAGTTTCATGGACTAGCTTCTTTGCCCACATCCGTCCTTGATGTGGGAACCCTTGCCTATTTAACACTGCACCCGGGTGCCAGTACAGCGGCCATTGCACACTTGTCACTGTATTCAGGCCATACAGCGCGTCGCTTACAGGGGACGCCCTAGCATTAACACAATTTCTTAAAGGATTCATGTCATTATTGTTCGACAAGTTTTATGCTGGCTGTCGACTACCTAACGCAACCCTCCACTTTTCTCATCCAGGACTTGGGACCTGGCAACGGCAAAGACAAAGATAGGTGCGTTAGCAATAGAAATGACATTTGCAGAAATTAATTAGATAGGTGCATTAGCAATAGAAATGACATTTGCAGAAATTATGCCACCATACCAACAATTAAAAAACGAGGCCTTGCATTATATTCTTGAGATCATAGAAAATACTCGTAACAAAGTATCAGTACTTCAAAAAATAACTATCAATTACAGAAATGATAAATGAGATTTAAAATAAAAAAAATTGACATACCTGAACTCCTTTCACTGAGAAATAACAGGCAATGAAGTACAAAGCAGACCTAAAACATTTATAATGCATTAAATACCACTAGGTCTAACTAATAGCAATCTTTTCAGAAGGTTGCAGCTTTCACCAAAACATAGAAATGCATCAACTCTCATAAGAGGAATTGATTGAAGAAGATAAGTAATACATTATTTTAAAGAAAAAAATTGCATTTTTACGACTAGATGAATATGGTAGTTCAGCAATAAAGATGATGAAACATGAATAGATACCAACAAAACAAAATAAAAAAGTCAGGGGTTGAAATAAGTTAGTCTTCGTCAGTGTCAGTTTAGTATTACTTCATCTGCTAGTTAATGTCACTTATCATAGACAAAGTCTGTGTTATTTATATGGTTTTGTACCATTTTAAGGCCTTTTTTTCTATTTGTCATTTTGTCAATCACCAAGGATAACAGCCTGCATGTTATCATCTCAATGTTACAAGGACTAGGTTATCTATGATATTATTGTTACTATAATATAAAGAATGCCAAGTATTGTAAATAAACAAGGTTATTTAATGAATTAGAAATGGCATTTGCTATGGCAATCTTTTTCGTGATTGATCCTCCCTCCATTTAATCGTAGGGCATCTTCTTGATATATCTCTCTACGTATTACCTCCCTTAGAGATATTCAAAGTTTCAATCTTCTTAATCACCTTCACTTTATCTCCTCATTTTTTTTCTTCAACACCTGATTCTTCTGTTCTCAAAAAATAGAGATGTCAAAGCTCATCGTCATGTTTACTTTTATTGTCGGACCTTGCATGAATTGGCGAAAGCCAAATTATAGCATTTTTTTTATTGTTCCAACTGCTAGAGTATGGCCCAAAAAAATTTGTTCCAGCACTACTATAGAACAGGTTTCAAAAAAAAATTATAATATTTTGAGTCATGTATCATGCTATCTGGTCCTAACACATATTTTTTTGTACATGCCAGCTAGCATTGGGAAGACACTTTGCTTCCATCTCACATGCCATTTGGTTGTGGAGTGCTTGCTACACACCATCAAGTGTAAAAGCATGTGCATGAAGCACGTGTAGAAGAGCTCAGTTCAATTTTTTTATGCTTTCCGTTTATTTCATTCAAAGTTTATTAAGAGAATAAAAGGAGAATATATTTAACAAATAGCAATACAATTCGTTACTCATGTCGCAGTAGAGGGATCACCTTTGTCTCCATCACCTGGATTTCAACTTGCACGTCTTCATTTCCATCTTGCAGCAGTGGCATCACTCTCCCTCAAGGCCCACGCGAAGCAACATTCTCAATCTTAATTTTTTGAGCTCCTCTAAGGCACGCATCATTCATATTAAATGATATCAATGAAATTTAATTTTCTATGAATTAAATATGCAGTCTTAAAGTTCGTAAATTTAAAACCATCAAACTACTCAATAGTTTTAATCTTCTGTGAATTCAAATGACAAATATAAATTGTAGAATTTTCAACTTGCAAATTCACTTTTCAAGTTTGACTTCAAATTAAATATGTACATCACATTTCTTTTTAATCTTATAACAAGTTTTTAAGTCATTCATGTAATAATTCATATTTTATAGTTGTTATTGAATGTATAATTATACTTGATGTGATCTAATTAAATAAATGTCTACATATGCACATGATATAAACACATACAAAAAAAGATAAATAAGTAATAAATGCTATAGTTCATTAAAGCGGCGATTTGCATTACGCTTTAAAAACATTCATTCATGCTGATAATAATTATCAATAGCATCAAAGTATAGTTTTCATCCACCAAAAAGCCATCATAAATCCACCCATCAAGTCTCCTCTAGTGAGCTAATCATCCTTCACAACAATTCCAATTCATCCATGTCCATTCCAAGACTACCTCTAAAATCGATTCAATGATATCCTCCATAACTGTCTCCACAACTAAACATAAATATCCTCCACAATTAAACATAAATATCCTCCAAAATATTCTGCATAATTCAATCCAAATTTCTCCACCAAAATCACCAAATTTATTCTTTGTATGAATTTCAAATTTCTTCATTACTTGTGCAGTCTTAGCATGCTTCAGAAGTGTGCCCTACTACCCTCTATATATATATATATATATATATATATATATATATATATATATATATATATATATATATATATATATATATATAATGTTATACAAAAGAAAGCTCATACTCCAATAATTATTTATTAATTCTTCGAGAAGATGGGTTTCTATTACAACAACTGCTTCCACAGACCTTGTCATTCCAATTCCACTAGCATATTTGGCTGTTGAAAGTATCATTTTAGATAAAGTAGTGCTCAGGAAAAATGATGAGTACAGGTTTTTGATCAAGTAGAGAGGAAAGCCTCCTAAATTTGATACTTGTATGACCAAGGTAGAACAACAAAAGCTAATTTCAAAACTACTGGAAGACTATATCAATCTTAACTCTCTAGACGAGAGTTCATTAAACCCTAGGGGAGTTAATGCAATCCAAGCCTTCGAATAGGCCAAATCACTACACTAAAACATTAATTGCCATAAGCCAATTACCATAAGTATAGGAAGAAAAATTTTGAATCAGGACAATTTTGAAGGGCTTATCCATATTTAGGGTAAATTTTCTTCCTTCTTTATAAATTGAATTATTTTATTAGGTACTCTCTTATTTTGTATTAGAATAAGTTAAATTTAAAGTTTCTTGGGATTAAATAGGATTATATTGGTTTATAAATAGGGATCCACGATGAACATTTGGGTGCTCTCCATAAAGTGATCAAATGACTGAAAGTAATTGTGTGGCCAATTGAGTGGTCCTCCCATATTGTGTGTGTGCAGAGTTTCATTTTCCCCCTCAATCACTTTATTTCTCATTCTTTGCTCAGCTATGTCATAGATCATTAGGTTTCATCCCCTAAACATTGTTTTAGATCTATGATTTTTTCTAGATTTTTTTCTCAAAGTATAGATTCGATCGTTTATTAGTGGGAGTGTGGGACAAAGATTTGATGTGGTTGTTGTTGTTGTTTAGATTTGTTTATCTTTAAGACTAAGACTTTATTTTGCAATTGCTCTTTGTATTAAACATTTTACCACAAAATTAATTTTGAAGTTGTTTTATAATATCAAGGCATTAAGTTTTTCAATCAAATCCTCAACAAAAATAATTGTTCGTTTAGTTATCCTTACAATTTCTTTTGTGAAATATAGGATATTATACTTCTATATGATCTTTACTCAGCTAAAAAGTATTGGTATTAGATACTTGAATTATACATTTTATATTCCTTACTAATAAAAAGAAAATATTGAGATAATGACATGTCATGTTCTACTCAATAAAATCAAACGCAATCAACTAAATTGATTTAAGTGAAACCAAATTACCCAATGAACCTAAAAAAAACTTACCCAACAAATCTTATCCTATCCCACGGATGAGCTATAATTTATCAAAAATAAAAACACACAAATCTTAAAAAAAGCATCATTTTATCACCATACATGAAAACCTGCAAGATATTAGAGATGTCTTTCCAAAATGGAAGATGATGCTCCAAAGATCAACGATGAGACAGTATAATAAGTATTAATATTGGTAGTAATATTCCTACCTTCGTCTCTTCTTACCGAATGGATTTACCACCATTCACCACCCCATCTTTGAGTTCGATTCCCCATTTATACTCTTGTTCCAAAGGAATTTTCCATGAGAAGGATTTTAAGAGCTCAATAATATAGTCAGGACATTTAGTTCTTCCACTAGTTGATTTCAACACTTTGAGGTAGAATTCTTTCCACCAAAGAAAACTAATAGAATGCAAGATGTCTACTTCTATTTGTTAGTTTGCCTTTATTGGTGTTAGTAATAATTAATTTTTTATTTGATATTAATCATAGTCAATCTTCAGTGCTAATTAATTATGTTTTGCTTCATGATCCTGTCATTTATTCTCAGAAGTCATTTTGCAATCATCAAAGATAAAATGAGAAAGCCATTTTAAGCATGAATGTGATCATTATCTCAAACTTGGAATGATTAATCCTGAGATTAAGGCTGCGATTTTTAAATAGCAAACCAACAATTGCAATAAGAAATCATATTGCTCTAGCATACTTTCTCCTTGTCAATTCTCCAACCTCCCTATCCATAAGACTTATTCATGAGTATTTCTCTCTAACTCCTACCACCTGTCCTTAAAGATATAAAGTATTCTAAACTTTACAATAACCATCTTCGTTTTAGCTCATCTATTCTTTGACACTAGACTCATCTCTTTTTAACAATCAAAGACATAAATTTTGCCATTATCTCAACATCCCTTCACCCATATGCTACATCAAGATTTCATTTCTTTTACTTTCTTTATGTTGTCAGACATTTTCATTTACTTTCTTTATGCTGTCAGACATCCAACAAAAGCTTTATTAAAGTGCTTATATAATTTTTGCAAGAACACAAGTTAATTTTTAAAAATTTTAAATCTCATTTAATTTAAGTACAAAATTGCATACTAATTCACAATCAACATGATGTAAAAATGGATGAGTTCATCCTTAGAAAACATAAGTTATAAACCCTTTGAGGGGAGTCTAAAGTTCAAGCATTCACCCTCCTCTTCTCATATATATATTTATATATATATAAAGTCATTCTCATCAAAATTAATGAAAACCAAAAGATAAGCATGCAATTAGTTAGAAAAATCTAGTTCATCAATTATAAAAAGAAATATTCCAACGAGTGATGAACGAGACATACAGTGAGGACATATGTTTAAATAATCGAAGGTCCCACATATCATGAGGAACAAGAGCTTCACCAATTTGCTCCTACAAAAATTATAGTTGAAAAAATATGCAATAAATTAAAAAAAAAATAGAGCATATATGAAAATATATGATGACATAAGTACTATAATCAATACAATTACAACAGAAGACTACAGTGGACTAGGATAACTATTGAAGGATAAGAAAACAAGAGCAAACATACTTGCAAAATCATGTCACCAAGTAGAGCCAAAGCAACATCAACCTGAGAGAGCAGAAACTTAGGCATAAGATATATCAATGAATTTAAGTCATGCTTAAGAAAAAAATGGGATCGACATAAATTCTAAAAATTAGCATATCAATTGATTGAAAAAAATGACAGCAAGAAAAAAAATAGAGTCGAGTGCTATGAATCCATAATAAATAAGAAAATGATCATGGAGATAAAATAGATAACATTGTCGTTGTTACGTCCTAAGCCCTAGATGAGAAAGTTTAGGTAGTCAACAATCAATGTAAAACTTATCGAATAATCATGACATGAATCATTTAATACATTATTTTAATGAAAGAACAATCCCTAAGAAGTTCTTCCATGAATGGTTCATCCCAACATCCTCGTATAAGATATGGATACCAAAAGGCCTGCCAAGAGGCCTCATGTTACTGAAGTCGCTGCTAATTGTGTGCATCCTCTAGCACTACGACCACAGCAAGCCAAAGGTTTTATTATTAATGAGATCCCCCATAAAAGGACCTTAGTTTTCAAAAAGTCTAACCCAGTCATGAATCCTGGCTTCAAAGAGAGTTATAGCTAGGAAACAAATATATGTGAGGACTCATTAATAGTAACACATTTGGCTTTTGCAGTGGTTGTGCTGGAGGATGCACGTGATTAGCAGTGACTTCAGTAACATGAGGCCTCCTAGCAGGCCCTTCAGTATTCCTACCATATTCAAGGATGGTAGAAACCCTCACTGTAGCTATTGAGAATTGCAAATCACCAAATTAGATGATATCACCGGAGTTTCGGGTGTTCATGACAGCATGTGTCAGCTGGATGGTAGCACCACATCCCAGTTGGACGGTGAAAGGAATTTTCTAGAGGTCCATTATACATAGAATGAAAGATGGGGATCAGTGATTAGAATTTCATATATTATCTCATACTTTTAAAGCGCAGGGACTCAATAGAACAAGGTGATATAACAAGTAATTTATATAATTTCAAGATACTATTAAGAGAATTTTAATGAGTTCAATTAAATAAATATCATTTTATGAATTATATTAAAACCTCAACTCATTAGATTTTGATGCTACTATAACTTAAACATACGACTAGTTAAAGATAGAGAGAAATCATCTCCAGCAGAGTCGCC
Source organism: Dendrobium huoshanense (assembly GCA_016618105.1). Taxonomy (NCBI): domain Eukaryota; kingdom Viridiplantae; phylum Streptophyta; class Magnoliopsida; order Asparagales; family Orchidaceae; genus Dendrobium; species Dendrobium huoshanense. Next base: position 16,004,311 of record CM028352.1, read on the forward strand.
AGAGATCTATAGGCTCTGAAAATTCACGTCCCGAAGTCATCCCTGAGTAGGGAGCTGCATCGAGTGTACTAAGTTTTCCCTCCTGCTAATAAAAACAGTAAAAGTAGGTATCAGGTGACATTCCGCCCAAATTTTTTATTCCCCAACTGCCAATAAAGATGGTCATAGGTCATTAAGTGCCTATTTATAAAGCATAACATTTTCCCACCTACTAATAAAAGCAGTCACGAATATTTAGTTTTTTATACATACGAATTTCTCTGTCTACTAAAAAAAGTCACGGGTACTTATTTTATGCATACAAATTACTCCGCCTACCAAAAAAACGATTATGTGCACTTATTTCATGCACACAAATTTTCTTGTCTGAATATAAAAGCGGTCACGAGTACTTATTTCATGCATATGAATTTCCCCGTCTGCTAATAAAAGTGGTAACGAGTACTTATTTCGTACATAGCAAATTATAAAATAGATAGTGTCAGGGTTATACCTCAAAGTGTACAACATAAATGGCAACGGCATGACAATGACGACGACACTTACACCTGCAACGCACAATATAATTTTTTATGTAATTATTATTTATTTGATAATAATTTTATATATATAACATGGGGCTAGAGATAGGAGGAGAGTGGAAAGAGAGGGATAAGCTAGTTTTTAGTGGGAAAGCTGAAGGAATGTATTTATGTTTGTGGTGAGGCGAATGATGTTAAAGAAAGAAAATACTCTATTCCTCAAATTTTAGAGAGAGAAAGAGAGGATTTTTTTCCTCTCTAAGTAGAGGGAAAAGAAGGAATAAGGGTGGGAGGATTTGTTTGAGATGAATAATGAGGTGTTTGAAAATATAAATTATGAATTTATCTCACTTTCTAGAGAGAGAAAGTTGAAGATGAGTGGCTTTTTGGTTTAGAGGATGTAAGAGGTATAAGGGATAATCTTTTGTGAAGGTGGTATGTGATTTGAGGAATAGAGAGGGAAAATTGAAAAAATATAGTTAGGGTTTGGATTAGGTTTAGGGAAGATGGTAAGGAGGAAGAAGAAAAAGAAAAATAATGAGGGAGAAATCGAGGAAGAAAGAAGAAGAAGAAAATATAGTTTGAGGGAGAAGAAGAAGGAAAGAAGGGAAGAAAAAGAAGAGTAACAAGAAGAAGAGGAGGTGAAGAAGTTACCTAGGGTGGATGGAGCAGCAACGGCGGTGGGAGTTGAGCACGCACGAGAGAGAACCTAGAGGGAGAGAGTGAGCCAAGAGGGAGAGGGAGCGTGCGAGAGTTTGAGTTGGGAGTGGGCGTAAGTGATCCATTGGAGGGTTATAGAGAGAGTTATGTAAGGGGTAATTTAGGAAATTTTATATTTAGGTATTTTCTTTTTTTATTTCATCTCTTTTTATTTCTTTTAAATTCTTATTTATAATTAATTGATATAGATTTTTTAATCATGACTCGGAATTTCTGTAAAATCTTCAATTCGTGCACGCAAAATTATAATTTCCACCAATTGAGAACCTCGGTAATATGAGTGTCAATCTTAGCTATTTTCGTTGCTTCGAGCATAACGATGTTGTCAGTTTTGCAAACAAAACTCATTTTGACAATTTAGATTTTCGGTCAATTACACGTGTCGGGTGAGTTGTACGCGACGTCTCGCTCTTTTGCTTTCAAAACTCATCGTCTATGTTGCACTAATATAGATACGACACAATACGGATACGGGACACGTCAATTCTTAAAAATATAGGATACGGATACAGCGCGGATACGGCATTATAATATGTAAATCATATATAAAAATTAAGAAAGTAATCAAAGCGTAATATTTGAAATGACAAAAAAAAAATTGAAAGCAGCATTAATTGTAGCATTGTATCTTATAATATTAAAATAAAAGTAAGCATTAAATAGTAAAATATCTAGTACAACAACAAAATTATAAATATAAATTGTCCAGCAAATGAAGTTTCAACTATTCAATAGAAGGAATGATAGGATTTGCTTCTTCAGTGGTTTGTCTTTGAATTTCTATATCATTTTCAATAAATATCATAGCTTCCAATTCAAGCTCATCAAGTGAAAGAATAGCAATTTCTAATATTCTCATATCCTCAAGAGATTCAAATACATCTCCAGCAACATCCCACATCTTGTTGTCTCCTTCCATATAAGCTGAAGTTTTCCTTGAGAGAAGCCGAAGGTTTGTATGCACATAAACTAAATTTTTAGCCCGTTGTGGAGTAATTTTATTTCTCTTCATTGATTGGATGAAAGAGTACGTGCTCCAATTTCTTTCACAACAAGATGAGGATGAAACTTGGCCAAGCAATTTTATGACAATTATTTGAAGTAAAGGTGCTGAAGCTCCATGTATAATCCACCACATTTTTTTATCAATTCTCCACCTATCACACAATGACTCTTGGTCACCAAAGTCCTCTAAATAACCAAAAAAATTAACAAGCTCAATATTGGCACCTCTCATCCTCATTTGGAAAATAACACTTCAAACATGTCTTCCTCATATTTGAAATTTCTAAATCTTTGTGGAGAAACTCTTTGAGGATCCTCTTGAAGCCATTCTTTAGTTGAATATCTTTAAATAACATTAAAATGAAAAAATGTTGAAATTACTAAACAACAAATTGTGAATTAATAATGAAAAAATGTTGAAATTTACTTGGGATTTAGTGAGTGAGCTAAGCAATGTAAAGTTGTATTATTTTTGCTCAATCTATCTTCTAGAATAGCATAAATAACATCACAGAAGCTTGAGTCTTCATAAAGTGCATTTCTCTCATGTCTATATATAATTTCTTTTACTTTGGCTAGCATTGAATCTCACATCTCATAAATGAGATGTAAACAAGACTTATCTGTATCAGCTACTCTCAACATCTCATAAATTGGATCTGTGAAATTTATATTATATAATTTCATCCCACCATAAATCATCTAAAAGTTTCTCCTTTATATACCTAGCCTTTCCAATATCATCTTCCCTATAACATGACCATTTGTCACTGATCATCATAGCTTGAAGAGCATTTTTTTTAATCTTCTCAATATCACTATAACTGAGGCAAACCGAGTTTCAGCAACTGCAAGCATCTTCAAATTAGAAAAATTATTGAACATAGAGAGTATCATGGAGTGAAACATAATAAAATTCCTAATTACCAACGATTAAAAAGGCGGAAGAGGCGTAAGCACTAAGGCGCGACTTAAGGAGAGGCGAAGCATTTGCGCATTGAGGCTTACGCCTCGTTGGATTCGGCGGAGCGTGCGCTTATTTCGCACGGGGCGTAGGCTTCGGTTCGTAACGCCTCGAAACGAGGCACCGCTTCGATTTGTAAGTATATAGACCGAGCGGTGAGAGTCGTATAAGAGTCGAGTATTAGAGTAACATACCTGCTTCTGCTTCGGGTTTGAACTGAAAGGCGAACTCCGCCAACTTGGACGAACAGTTCGATCGAGTTCGAACATAGCTGGAGGCGATCGAAGGTAACGATTTATTTCTTCTTCTTCTCTTGCTTCCCGTAATCTTCCCGTCATTTGCTTCATGTCTCGCTTCTTCTTCTCAAGCTTCTTGTAATCGAAGGTTCTTTTTTCACGGCTAGGTAACGATCTTTCTTCCCGTTATTTGCTTCATGTCTCGCTTCATCAGATTATACATGCTCGGTACCGCTCAGTACATGCTCGGTACTGCTCAGTACATGCTCGATACCGAACAAGTACATGCTCGGTACTTAGCGGTACATGCTCGATACCGAGCAAGTACACACTCGGTACCGAGCCAGTACCGCTCGGTACCGAGCAGAACATGCTCGGTACATGGTCGGTACTGAGCGGTACATGCTCGGTACGCTCGGTATTGAGCATATACAACAAGCAGAATTTCAAAATTACTCTTATAATATAATTTTGATCCGGGTGCGCTGCCCCCGGAAACCCCCGCAGAGGCGCTGCCCCTTGACCCCGCGACCTGACCGGGCAGGTCGAACCCCGCCAGGGGGCAGCGCCCCCTTGGACCCCCGGCAGACTGGTATATTTTTGTATTCATATTGTTTTATTATTGGTATTTGGCAGTACAAATAATTGTTAAAATATATCCTATCGTTAGTAAGTTTATATACAATCATTCTTGGGTACTCAGCTTGATGAGAAAATTCACTAACAAGGAAATTATTAGGCCTGCTGTTACAAGATTTGCTACTGCATATTTAACATTGCAGAGATTCAAGGAGTTAAGACAACCTTTGGAAGCAATGTTTGCTTCTGAAGAGTAGGATAAAAGTTCATGGGTCAAAAAACAAGAAGGAAAACAAGTTAAAAAGATTGTTATGAAAGACGATTCATTTTGGTGCAGTACAAATTATGTTTTGAAGACAACATGACCATTAGTAAAGGTGCTTAGAATGGTTGATGGTGAGAGGGCCCCGGCTATGGGATTTATTTATGAAGCAATGAATAGAGCTAAAGAAGACATTGCAAAAGAATTGGGAGGTCAAGAAAGTGCCTACAAAGAAATATGGGATATTATAGATGAAAAGTGGGATCGACAATTACACCAACACTTACATGCTGCTGCGTACTATTTAAATCCCCAATTTCATTATGATAAGGATTTTCATGTTGACAAAGAGGTGAAAACTGGTTTGTATGCATGTATGGACAGACTCATTTCTAAAGAAGACTATCTCAAAGTGAATGATCAACTTGAGGATTTTCATTTGAATAAGGGAATGTTTGGATTTAGAGCAGCACAAGCATGCTACAAAACACGATCTCCTGGTATGTTTATAGTTTGTGTATTTATAATTTTAATGTTAATATTTATGTTCAAGTCTTCAACTTCAACCAATATACATAAAATACTATGTTTGACTTCATGTAGAACGTTGGTGTGCTCAGTTTGGAGATGATGTTGCTGAATTGAAAGCTTTTGCAGTTAAAGTTCTTAGCCTAACGTGTTCGGCTTCTGCATGCGAGCGTAATTAGAGTATCTTCAATCAAATTCATACAAAGAGAAGAAATCGATTGGCGGCAGATCGAATGAACAAACTAGTTTATGTTATGTTTAACAAAAAACTGAAAGATAGACATCTCAAATTGCAAAATCAAGGAAATATTGAGAATGGAATTGACCCTTTGCTTGTTGATGAGTTACAATCTGATGATGAATGGGTTACTCCTAAGAATGCTGATGTATCTGAAGTTGAAGCATAAGAAGAAAGTCATGTCAATGAAGAAGACAATGAAGTAAATACTCAAATATATAAAAGAAAGAAACAAAGTGAGATTGGAGCATCAAAAAAAATTAAAGGTATTCTTAAATATAATGAATTATTTTGTATGTTACTAATGTTTCATTTTAGAGCTAATGAAATATTAACTAATATAGGAGATAAAGGAAAAAATATTATATATGAAGAAGAGTTGGAGGATGACTTTGACATTAATTATGAAGATTCTTCTGAAGACAATCAAAGTGATGATGAGCCTGCTTTGAGTCTTGATCCTAAGGGGATGTTTTATTTTTAAATGAGTTTATTTTAAATCTTGTATTCCAGTAATATTATCTTAAAACAAATTTTCAAATTCATAGTTGACATAATATTCTGTTATTTTTTGTCATTATCTATAATTTTAAATTAATTTATTTTAATCGTTTTGAGGCTTACGCCTCGATCCGCCTCGAGGCTTACGCCTCGCCTCGCCTCGCCTCGCCTCGCCTCGCTTAGAAAAAATGTCTCGATTCCCGATTTCGCCTTTTAAAACCTTGCTAATTACAACTGCAACTCCATCACTGTGATTCAATGACATTCATTGTAGGTGATTTGTCATTTCCGAGCAATACCGAGCAATACCGAGTACCAAGAGGTACCAAGTTCCAGTACCGAGCCTACGATTAAGAAAACAAAGAACGAAGAAAATGAACCTTCACTGCTCACGTCTTCTTCATTGTTCACGTCGTCAAGCCGCTCCCTCGACAAAGGATGATCCTGTCGGCTTTAATGCTCGCGTCGTCGAGCCTCTTTGTCGATGAAGGATGATCATGTCCGCTTCTATGCTCGTGTCGTCGAACCACTCCTTCGACTATAACGAAGAAGACGAACACCTATGCAAAAATAAAAAACCTAGCCCTCCAAAATGTTTAAGCCGCATAAATGAATAGGGATATCGAGCGGAAAGCCGAAATGAATAAGGCAAATTGCAACTCCTTTTTTTTTTTTTAATAAGATACACGTGATATGTATCCGACACGTGTCTGATACAGCATGCCTCGTAAATAGGAGTATCCGTGCTACATAGCTCATCGTACATGGTTGACATGACCCTGACACTAGTATTGAGGTCAACATATGCATGAAGATTTCTATAAGGATCCCTCATACTAAAAACCTAATGCTTAGTATAAAAGGGGCATGCATTTTGCAACTTCATGGTTGTCCTTTTCTTTGTCATACAATATGATGTAAAATAAAATAGGTTTGTTAAAACTTGCCGCAAGTGACCAATTTTAACGCTTAATAGATCTTGATATCTCTTTGCTATAAACATTGTGCAAAAAAATCATCATTTCTAATAGAAATAAGTAAATAACACAATTGACATTCAATGTTTTTTTTTTTTTTCCTTAACTATATATACCACATGTTAAAAAAATAAGGGCATCACAATTGAAATAATCTTTTTAAAAGCATTAGGCTGAAATATTAATAAGGACTAATCTACCTCTGAAATGACCTCTAGGACGTGGGTACTTCTATGATGGCCTCTTTAATGGATAACTAAAACAACTTGTTGAAGGCTTTGCATGGTAACATAACTCAGATGCTTCTCTTGGTAAATTGACCCCAATAATATAAATTATCTTAGTGTCTTCCCCCTCTCTTGGTAACTTGACCACCTCAAGTGAGTTGGTCACTTTCATCGGTTTATACAAAGGTTGCTCAACCAGCAACCTTCCAGAAGGTGGTGGGGTAAAACGCTCTTCATTTGCGGTCCAAAGGTTGCAACCTTAGTAGGAAATGAGGTGTCATCTATATTTAGTGGCAAGATGCAGTATATTTTCAGCCATCTATTAGATGAAATCATTAACTGATTTAGACGTCAAACAACCTATTGATTAAGCCTGTCCTGAAAACTAGTGTAAAATATGCCCTACTACATGCCAACAAATTGTCCAATATGTGTCTTCATATAATTACAAGTTCAGCTAGTTCTCATCCAAATCCACATCCAAAAACATGTGGATTTAAAGCAAATCATCAGGCAACAAAACAATGAGTCTAGAATTTTAAGATAATGCGCTGGAGCAAAGGGTACGTTTCCCAATTGCAACTTGAGGTTCACCATATCCAAATCAAAAAAAAGTTTAAATCATTGCACAAAGGGAGTTAAACACATCAACCCTTCACCCCCGCAAAGGCAGAATTTGCATGTTTTTTAAACCTTTTTACATTAAGTAAAATTTTGACAATAGTTTGCTAAAAATAATGGACCCAGACCAAGAAAAAGAAATCAGGCAACAAAATAATGAACAAGAAAGAACACTTTGCGCTAAACAGTAACTTTTTACATGTTAGTGAAACCATTGAGAAGAGAAAAACCCAAAAGCTGACAAAAATCTTATGCTAGCAAGTTGATTTAGGGTATGATAGGGACAGCTTTTTTTTTTTTCAAACAGAAACTATAGTTCGGTTTGGCTACTATTTTCTCACTATTTAATAAATTTTCTTTGCAGGAAGATGCCTTTTACAGTAGCATTCAAAGAATTTAATTTTTCACGATAACTTCAAAACTATCTTTACAAAAAGCTACCGTCACCTAAAATAAACTCTTAGTCTTCTTTCAGGAATGTCAAAATAGATAGGAAAGAACTTACAACAGGGGTAACATTGCTGAAAGCTGGCAATCCATGCATCAAATCAGTCCATATAGTACTCCAACTTTTTGTAGCTAAGATGGACGCCTACAGAAAAAGATATGAAATAAACAATTAAAAGCAAAGATTTAAGTAACTTATCTGAAAATTGACCTTGAAGCCACCTTATTTAAGTATTGGTCTTAGGCCCACCTAATATATGGAAAAAAAATTGCTTTTGACGAATCACTACAAATTTTTTAAGATTCAACAATTCATATGTTTGGAGGATTCAACATGTGTAGCATGAGGATCTACCATATTGGAACCTTTTTTTGTTTATTTCAATTTCTTATCAAATTTACGATTCAATTGTCTCCACAACATCAAATTTCATATTAGTGCAAAAAATAGTCATTTTTACTAAAAAATAGATCAAAAAATTAATTTTTTGTTTCTATGTGTGTAAATTACACCATATTGATATCAAATCCTGTGATCTTGAATAAATAACAAACTTCTCAAATAAAAATATTAACAGATAAATTTTATAGTTGATTTGAGTTTTTCATTTATTTATGAATGCTAAAATACAAAAAAAGATTGATGAAGAGGTGCAACAACGATTGAGCCAACACAACAGTAAGAAATAATAAGCAAGAAAAAATGAGAAAAAAAGGCAAGAAGAGCCAATGTGAGAGAGAGGAGACAAGTTGAAAAACATATGATAAAATTATAATAAATCAATTTTAATATATTGATTCAAATGAATGTTTTGTTACATGTTTAATTTATTTCATTATAATATAATTTCAAGGTTGTTAAATTATTAACATGAAATGCATTGATGTGATTTACATATTCTGAAATACAAAGTGAACAGTTGAACTCCAATGAATGGTGATACCAAATTTGAAAAAATTGTTCCAAGATTCTAAATTTTTTTTTTGTAAACAAAAACCTTTGCTAGAAACTATCATTGGTGGTATTTCTGGTGACGGTTGTTCTGATAAATTTTTTGTAGGATAAATCATTATATTCAATGTAATTCATTCCAGCATATTTTGTCAACGGAAAGGGTTCCCCAAAAGGGCTTGACCAACAAATTTATTTACAAATCTGGAAACCTAAACTTTTGAGATTTCCCCTTATTTTCCGATAGATCTTTCCACATAAAAATGTGTATTTTTTTATAGTGATTAAATGGCAGGCCTTCTGAAAGATAAATGGATAGAAGAAGTTCCACTTGTTGTTGCCTTTCATCATCTCATTGATTATGCCAAACATTATTACCTCCCAATTGGCTCTTATTTTTTAGATGGTAGTGATTAGTTTTCATTCGAAACAGAGAATTCATATCAAGCTTTCTTCTAATGTTTCTTTGATTAATGCTTCGACTGAAGAAAAATATATCAATCTAGTTAATTATACTCCAAGATGGCAGGTCTTAAGCACTAGTCATTTCTCTATTAAATTATTTTACTCTTTTATCATCTTAAACGTAAAGCAATGAATTATTATCATTTAGATCATGAAATTCTCTCGTCCCATGTCTTGAAGGAAATTATCTAGTAAAATTGTTCTTTCTAATATGGGTCTTGATGCAAGCAAAAAATTTAGGAAGGGCCCATAAATTTTTGCAAGCAAAAACATAACTCTTCCTAGGATAAGAAAATACACAAAATACCCAAAACCAGACAAAATACAACAAATAACCAAAAACAACTCTACTTTTATAATATAAAGGACTTACAAACTTGAACGCTTACAAACGACACAAACATTAACATAAACTCCTAAAGTTGCTTTTCATCTGTTGAGAAGAAGGATACAAGTGGCTTCTAACTTGCGGATAGAAGAATGAGATTAGAAGCCGAGACGAAGAAAGCATAATTCGCAAGTTATCCTAGAAGAAAGAGAAAGGAATACATAGCTCGCAAGCTATAAAAGAAAACCCTTAGGTTTCTTTCCAAAAATCAGCACACATAGCATCTCTCTAAAACTCTAAAACAGCCCAAAACAATCATATATATATATATATATATAGGAGGGAAGAAGCAGCCCAAAGCCCTCAAAACAGCCCTCATAAATTGGAGAAGAGGAAGGCCAAAAGACACCACAAACAACCCCCAAAATCTGCACAGAAAAAACACCAAAACAGTCCCCCAAAACTACACAAAAAACAGGAAATGAAAGGCCAATGGACATTCCAAACAGCAGCTGAAAAGACATCCCAAATATCAGTCAAATACATTCCAAACCAGCATATAAGGGGCGAAACCAGCAGAAACTGGGGAGGCAAGGAAAAAAGGGGCAGAACCCAACAGGTTCTTCACGGGAACAACAACAGCCAGGGGAAAACCAAGAGGAGATGTCACGAGAACAGCAACAGCCAGGAGAAAATCAAGAGGAGAAGTCACGGAAATAGCAACAGCCAGGAGAAAACCGAGAAGACAAGGGGAAGGGAAGAGATACAAATTTTAACTCATTTTAATGAGCTTACAAGAAGAATACCTTTTCCAATTAATGAGCTAACATTAGCTCAAGCATTTATGAGCTAACACCAAGTAGAACTCAAATTTTCAGCTCAAAACCAAAGCAGCCTAGAACTAAACTGTGAGATAACAAGCAGCTCAAAGAACAAAATATTCAACTTGTTTTGACCCCCCCCTGCCTACATCAGGTCTTCTCAATCCCTTGACTTTTTCCATGTGAAATACCTATCAAGAAGTTGATTTCCATATCTTCTTTGATCATTGCACAATTATAATAAGATTTGGAGGCGGCTTTATAAGTTTCTTGACATTCATAAGGCCGTGAGAAGCATTAATTCTTAATTTCCTTCTTGTTGGAACACTTATGCTAAGAACAATTTTAAGGATAATTGAGACATTTTTCTCTTTGTATCAAATTCAGTAAGGAAAGAAATGCAAGATATTGTTCAAATGTTGCTAAATGAGAAGTTGCTTTGGCTCAACATCATTTCCCTTACATACTTCTGAGTTTTCAATTCAAATGGCAACTAGCCTATAATCATTGAAATCAACTTTCAGATATTCAGCCCCAAAAGAATACAACAAAACTACATAAGATTATTGTGTAGATTGTAGAATTATTTAGCTCACTTGTATTCTTAAGAATCCTACTTTTTATATAGCTTCCATTAAATATGTGCATTTCCTTTTCTTAAATGAGAAGGATTTAAGAAGTATTTTATCCGAAATTTTCAATCAAAAATTTTTGATCAGAATGGAACCATATATGCCTACTAATTGCCCAATTCTAGAAATAATATTATTATTAGAATGAAACCTCAGAAGATCACAAATTGTTGCTATATTATTTACATATCAAATAAAAATATCTAGTGGGAAAATCAAGTAACATATAAATCAAAATTAAATTTGATTTACCTTATCCATACTCATAGAAGTAGGTCGTGACTTCTCATCTAAGTTGGGAAATAGGAGGGCAGAGAGTCCTTGCATCGCCCTTCAAGAAAACAAGGAAAACACCAAATAATGAATTCAATCACCCGCATATTCAATGTTTAAAATTAGTACCACGAAATGAATGTTTAATGTGCTTTGAAAAAATTGATATATCCAACCAACATGATGAGCACTTCAAAAATTCCAAGAACTGGTTATGCATCCAAACTCATTGCACTGGAAGGAAATAAAACAATAAAAAGGGTCAAGAAATGTACCTCAAAAGCCATATCAAAGCTTCATATGAATGTACTGTGTTTGGGTTATTTAAAAGCCTGAAAATTAGATAAAACAAGGATGAAGTATTATGCAAAAGCTTTAATCAATACAAATGTACTTAGATCACTGAGCTGGAAGTAAGCCAACCAACATTCAATAGTATGCAAGAATTCAATATGGTTCGTTTAATTTTTGGATACTAAAATTATATTTTACAAAACAAAATAATATACTAAATCACATTTGGTTCGATGTAAACATGAATCCAAGAGAATTTTAAACAATATTAAAGCTTTCAAGATAAAGGATTTGATTTTCATCCCAAAATAAAGTGAACATCAAATCATGATTCTAATACATGCTATATTAAGTCATAGCTTGACCTGACCCATGCAATCCCAATCTTTTGACAATGGGTAATCAATAATTTCTCTCCCATTATTTCATCTCATCCTCTATACTTCAGGATCAAAACTCAAATTTCGAGTTAATGTGATTAGATTGATCAAGAATTTTCATGTACAAGGTATTTACTTCAGTTAAGTTTTCGTGAAAGGACTACTTTATGAATATAACATTAATATTTGACAAAACATTGCATATTTCTACTATTACGAGTAAGGATTTCCAACGATCAAGTTTTGGAGAATTCATAATGCGACTTAAAAGCCTGATGCATGAGGTAAGTTCTGAACTAAATTCACATAGCAATTGATATGTATATCATGAAATCTCAATTTGGTTTTGTTTGGTAATTATTGTTGTGGTAATAAGTACGTTTAAGTAAAAAGAACAACTAATAAGGCTTTTGTAAATAATTTTAGGTACCTACTATATACTTATGTACTACTTAGATCATCATTTTTAAGCTTACTACAAAGCCTTGCCATATAATTGCAGAAAAAGTCATTGTACAGTCATCACTTAATACAATACAAATATTTAGTAAGAATTAGTGATTAGCTCGATGCACAACTTGACATTATAAAATCCATAGGAAGGTGCTTAGCAAATCTATATTATATATTCATGCTATTATAGTTTATTACTAGTATTAAGAATCTTTAAAATTAAATACAAAATTCATGCTAGACTATTTATCATTTTTGTGTGTATAAAGGGGTAAGAAAATTGCTCGTCAAGTTTATCTCCTTATAAATGGCTGTTGTCATCATATGCCCCATGAAATTTCTAACTACATCTGCACGGCGAAGCACTCATTTGTGGCTATAGTTATGAGTTCATAGGAGATTGGCTCATGCGTGATGTTGTCCATGGCTCAGACTATGCATCTTAATATAAGCCACATGCAAAAAGCCGTTTTCTTTTTTTTTTCTTTTTTCTTTTTTTTTTTCTTTTTTTTTTTTTTGTGCAATGATTTTATCTCATTGATTATTGACGGATGCATCCCATATCTGATTTTGAGGAACAAGTAGTGATGAGATTGTATACATTTGGGCAGCATAGAAGGATTATATGTCATGTAGTTGACTTCCAAATGTCTGAAGAAACAACTAGGCTCTATTTTCATAAGTTTATAAAGGATGTCTGTAGGTTGGCACGAGAACATCAAGGTACCGCCAACAGCTACTTTGATTTCAACTTATTCAAGATATTATACGTGATTTAAAGCCATTTTATCTGAAGATATTTTTTCTCATCTTGGGCAGAGATTTGTAGCTTTTAAATTCATGTGATTATTATGAAAGGTGGTAGGAGTTGGAGCTCACAATATGGCAAACATTAGTGTACCAAAAAAATGCTTAGTTTTGTGGTAGCTACCCATGCCCGACATAAAATGTGAGGAAAGCAGTTAGCATTAATCTTTGAATTTTGTATGTGTTTGCTGAATGGGGAGGCTTTACAAATGATATTATGAACTAAAAGATGCTTTAAGGGGACCTAATGGCTTTAAGGTTCCAAAAGGTATGATTGTATACCATTTCCATGTTTATTGCACCATTTCAATAGTTCTTAAAGTTTATTCACTTTTCAGGGAAACAATGCCTAATAGATAATGGCAATGAATTGGATAGTAATATAATTCTTTATATGTTTACGTACGATAGTAAAATTAACAATCAATCCAATAGCACTTCTTGAAGAACTTTATGGTATAAAAGTACTTCAGTAATTCTAATGAATAGTTATTTAATAAAAAGCCATTCAAAAAACTTAATCGAGTTGTTCCAAAGAACGTTAACCCTTCAATTATGAACAATAGAATGCATGTTGTCATGACAGTGATATAAGTATACTCTAATAAATTAACTTATTAAAAAAGGAGAAAAGCGACGTACCTCTTTAAACTTTCAGATGCACCTTCCAACCAATATACTAGAAGAGACTTATCTAGGCGGTGACCATAAGTATGAGTAAGAAAACAAAGGGTGCCATTCCTGTAAAATAAGAAAGGTTACAAAGGAGTATTCAAATTTTGGCTTACTCAAATCTGCATTTAATTAATTAAGAGCAAACAACCCAAATATAATCATAGGCAAATTCTAAAACAATTGAGTTAATGATTGTGTCTATCTTGAAACGATCATGTATATAGTCATGTTGGTTCCTGGTACATTGAGTGCTTAAGTAATCAGATTGAGACAAGCCTTTAATTTTTCACATGGTTTCGTCTCATCGGATAAATAGTTATGGTGTCCACTCCCCAATTGCTGCATGGTGCATATGAAAACATGGGATGAATACATTCAGGAGATGAGATAAAAACAAGTTTGTGATGGAGGATTTCTTTTTTTTAACAACTTTATACAATATTATATTTGATATGATATGACTACAATAAAAACAACTACCAAAAATTATCTGAGCACAAAAAAAATATAAATATAAAAAGTCAAATACGTTAAAAAAATAAAGTCAAAGGATGAACCACCTAGCAACAAACAAAAGCAACAAAGCAAAGCTCATTTTACCTCCTTGCATAAATCCTAAACAAAAGAAAAGAGAGAATGTTTTTATTGCCGCCTCATCTGGTAATTAGTAAATAAGATTTAAAATATCCTATCCACCAGAATGTCATCACTCATAATGCCCTCATCATAATCATCAGGTTGCAAAGCAACATGATCATCTATGTCTTTACCAAATGAAGGGAGAGATGGAGCTTCTTAAATTGGAGAATACAATGATGAGACCATTTCTACAATGCTAGTGAGGTCAAGAATAATAGTCTCAAGATCCCAAGTCAAATATTTTTCAAGCTTTGAGCTCAAATTTGAGCTGAGGGCAAAGGAACAACTACAATTATAAGAGTATGAAGTGTCTGGACATCATATCTGGATGTGCCTAGAAACCATCAAAAGAATGTGCTCAAAGATCTTATAGAAAGAATATGATGTGAAACCAAATGCGCAGGAGCTTATTAAGAAATTTCAGAGTAAATGGCAATGTAATCCAAATCAATAACTTATTGTTATGACAAGCAAATTCATTAAAGAATATTAGTTTTCCACTTGCTTAGGCGAAGGAGTACATGTAGGTTAACCAAATCTCATAGAGAAACAAAGATAGCATCAATACTAAAAGCTCTTAATCAACAATCCACGATTTAATAATGAGAGTTTTCACCTCGGGGATTGATCACTCTGCTACACTAGGCTTTAGCAGGAGAAGGTCTTCAGCACACCCAACGATGCCAAGAGGACGGTCGCAACACCAAGAGTCTTGATCCACGGAAAGGTCGACGGTGGTGGAGGTGGCACGGATGGATGGCCGTTGATGGTCCACACGTAATCCGAGAATTGATCGTCGATGACGTCCACAAGGGTGGGGAGGATTCGGTTCAAGTAATCTTCAACGTTGTTGTCAAAACCAAACCCGACGTCAAAGAATGGTGATCGAACGATGTGGATGTCTCCGTAGGCATCGAGTACGAATCTGCTATCAACTTCGGGATCGGCCATACGTCATTGAAGTGGAGGTGGGAAGGCGTCGTCTTCTTCTTCTCTTGGCTTCAAACTTCCCAAAGGGGAGCAAGGAGATGGCCGGCCAAAGTCGGGAGGGAAAGGGGAAGGGGTCAGCTATAGAGGTAGGGGGAGGCGGCTAGGGTTTGGGGAGATTAGGTTTTGGTCGAGTGTTTAAGAGATTTAATCAAAATCTGAATTTAATTTCAGATTTGAGTAAATTTGGAGGGAGGAAAATTTGAATTTGGATTTTGAATCAAGAGTCTTGAATGCATTAATGGAGCATTAAAGGGGATTTCACCCTCATAGAGCCGGCGTCATGTGAGAGGGGGAGGAGTGATTAGGGTGACTTGATCACTTTCCAAATGAGTTTGAAAATTGTGGGGGGAAAATAATGAGTCGTCCACTCAAATTCCATTTGAATTTTGAATTCGAAAAACTTCCTTATTTAGACTTTTGCAAATAAGGAAAGTTTTTTAATTTTGAAATTTGAATTTCAAATTTATGTAACTCCTTTCTTTAATGCAAGATCTAAATTAAGGGAGGCTCATTATGAAGATCGAAATCATCATAATGGCCATGGCTAAGGATGATGGCCGGCGGCAATAAGGGAGGGGGAGATCTTGTCGTCGGGTCGAGGTGTTTTGGTGATGGTTGGATTTGGAGTGGAAAAGCTAGTGAGATGAATGGGTGGGGGATTTGAACCACTAATGGAGATGGTTCGGAGGATGGAAAGGAAAACAACAGAGGGAAAAGAAAATTACCACGAGCCATGGACTCTTCCAAAGACTGGTAGGCCTTGCACTTGCTCACCTTGAGCTCTCTCTCTCTCTCTTCACTCTGGCTCTCATGCAAGAAGAAGAAGAAGAAACAAACAAATTTTCATTCATCAATCATCCCTTCATTACAATAGAATTGACCTATATATACGTCTCAACATAAAAGAAGGAACAAAGACTAAATTGCCCTTAGGGCTACAACATGACTCAACTAATAATAGGGGTACAATAGGAAGACTCAAAGAAAATAAAATGCATAAATATTTAAAAATATAAACTCTGAATCGTGGCCGTCGATCTGCGATGCTTCCGGCGATACACATGTTTGAACCTCTGATCAATGTCCTCATCAGAATAATATGAGAAATGCCTTTGAAGACTACTTTCTACCAATAACCATATGAATCTTAGCCAATCCACACCTTCTCAATAGCAAATTAACATCTATTTCTACCAAAATTCTAGCCATAGAAGACCTCAAGCAATGAGCAATTGTAGCTTCCAATTGCAAAAGGTTTACCTATGATGCACTGGCACTTCGTGATAACAAAGAGTGTGGTGTCTGTCAAGCATATGCAAGACTCATGAATTTGCCCAGCATGTACCGAACAAATGTTGGACATACAACCTATGTATTCAATTAACAAAATAAAAAAATAATATAAACGCATATCAAACACATGTGTCATGAATAAAAAATTTTAACTTAAAAATATATCACATAATACCTTTATTTAAGCCATGTATCATCTTATACATATATATATATATATATATATATATATATATATATATATATATATATATATATATATATATATATATATATATATATATATATATATATATATATATATATATATATATATATATATATATAGATAACTTAATAGTTAATGAACATTAAGTTTATTTTCCCTATTCCGCTCTAATTTTCATTAATTTTTTATAACATATTTTTATAAAATAATCAATTTTCTTAACTTCAAGCTAAAAATCTTCCATTTTATAAAATTATATCTCGTCGATTGAGTTTAGCATATACTTAATAAAATTAAATGGGGTAAACTTTGAATTAGTTCACTATGTGTACATGGCCAATTTATCCCCAAAGTATCACATTACTCAAATTTAGTCTCTCGACTATACAAATTGATCCAAAATAATCCATTTTGGACTAAATTGGGATCAATTTTACACACTTGAGAGACTAAATTACGATCAATCTTATATCACAATTACAACTTGGGGTCATTTTGAATCAATTTTGTATAGTCAAACGACTAAATCGGAGCAACGTGATACTCTTAAGACTAAATTACCCACACACCAATAGTTTCAGGACTATTTTAACATTTTTATAAAATTTAAAAATGCATTTTACTTTATAAGAAATTGAAATAAATTTTTTATTATATGAATATTTTTTAAAATTTATTTAATTTGTTTAAGTAATATATAGGCTTTTCAATTTTTAAGATACAATATTATAATATCATATCCAATTTGTGTGTGTCATATATTTTGAATCATATGTGTTGCTTGTGTCCATGTCGTATTGTATTTGTACCCCATTGTCCATATTGATGCATAATAAAAGTTTATCAAAGATAGAACCTGAAGAGTATAAAGTAGATTGGTTGAAAAAAATATAAGAGACGTTGAGAAAAGGCTAAATAAAAAAAGTGATGCTAATTTACAAATGAAATCCACGTTACTAACAATCCATGGAAAAACATTTATATGACTTTCATCTACCTTTACAAAGAAGATCAAATGAAATCTTTGAGATATCTCGTGCTACTATTCACTAGCTTATGGTTATAATATAAATAGTTGCATTAAAACCTGGATAGATATTTGTGCTTATATCAAATTGAATCAGCAAATTAAAAATTATATAATATTTGAGAAAAAACAATTAAGATTATTTTGCAAGCAATTTGCGTGTGATAATCCTTATACTTCTAGGCAAAGATCTACGAAAATTTATAAGGAAAAACACAAAATTCCCTCTAAAGATTAAACTACAAAAAACATAAAGAGGTAAAATGCTATAGATGTAGTAAATATGGTCACTATTCCAATAAATGCAACACTAAAAAGAAAATAAATGAGTTAAAAATAGATGATAAATTAAAACAAAATCTTTTGAAAATATTTTTAACTTCTGATACTCAATTATCATATTCCTTTAATAATGCTATCTCCAAATTTGAATCAAAATTGTAGGAGCCATGTTTTAATAGTCGTGACAAATCAAACTACTATAAATCCATTA
Organism: Dendrobium huoshanense; assembly: GCA_016618105.1. Classification (NCBI taxonomy): domain Eukaryota; kingdom Viridiplantae; phylum Streptophyta; class Magnoliopsida; order Asparagales; family Orchidaceae; genus Dendrobium; species Dendrobium huoshanense. Next base: position 16,022,867 of record CM028352.1, read on the forward strand.
TGGAAATGTACAGATTTTATACTCTAACTCATACCAAAACGAGCAAATTATAAAAATTCTAGTCAAGTAATAAAGCGAAGGCAAAAACATAATAAAAAAAAATCCAAGAAAAGGCAATAATCAAGGCAAAATAAGAATACTCCCAATTTAATTCTATCAAAATAGGAATTTTAATCCCACCTTCCCACATTTTTCACATTATCATATCGTGTCAATCCTAATACTAGCTACAATCTCGTAGTTATAACCATTTCTATCATTGTAGTATCGTTGGGATGCATGTGAAATAATCGCTATAAATATTGTCATTTCATATAATAATATAGCTAAACTCATTGTCACCACAGTAGAAAATTTATATCAAAATAATAAAAGCAATTATTCCGGTGCCCGCACAAATCAATTAAATATTATTTAATTAGTATATAAATTTCCTGAAACCCTTAAACTGAAGGGTTAAGCTTTCGTGTTGTAACAATTATTGCTATTATTTTATAGACAACACAGCATGGTAATAGTTGTAAAATTATTATCATAAAAAAATATCTAGCTAAATATTTGCATTGAATATTTGCCTATAAAAAGTCTTGGGAGTTTATATGCTCATCAAAAATAAACAGCGGGTATGAAATCATAACTTCAAATTATTTGTTATAAAGTGAAGCACAAATACACAACACAAAATCAGATGCTTTTGTGCTTTGAATGACTTTAAAGTTCCAATTCCGGAAAAGACAAAGTTCGTCGAACCTAATATATTAATAATGTTAGGTTGCAACCATCAAGAAACTATACTAGAATATAACGAAGTATCCTTTTCATGCATAAGTGTTTAGAGGATGAGTCAATAAAAAGCATAGGTTACATGTACATCAGTAAATATAAGAAAGTTGCATACAAACATTCTGAAAGTGTTATGTACTTGTCAGATTGTAGATTGTACTAACCAAAGCCATGATCCCTTTATGATCCCATCTTTTATACGATCCATAGCATCTACCGTCTTCAATTTTTCCTCTTGATGAGGCATCTTTCTCGTTTCTTTGCAAGACTAATGATGGCAGGGTTTTTAGAATTACAAGTTTAATGGTATATCTGCCTATCTAGGCTTAGACTCTTGTACAATACAGCCCTGCATATTCATACCTGATATAAAACCATAGCTGCAAGTTCCATCAAACCATGATATATGTTCCCTGGATGTCCCAACTTATCATCCCTAGATACATCACTCCTAGAAGACATGTTGCAAACATTGTGAAAATTATACTATAAAATGAAAAAATTAATATCATTACAACAAAATAAAAATGAGAAGTACCAAGGAATCCCATAAGAAACTGCAATGCCTTGATCTAGTTCCTTGGCAACAACATCAAGAAGTTTTTCTACTAACGAAATCTCCTCTGAAGTATTTCGGGTAAGCTTCAATTGTACACTAGCGTAAAGAATGAAAGAGGCCTATAAAGGAAAGAATTTAACAAAATTGTCATTTAAAATGAAGAAAAGAATCAGCATACGTAGAAGTACTAGACCTTTAACCCTCTGTCATGAGTCGTAAGCCAAAATCGAAAAAGAAACTCCTGTACAGCAAAATGGATTTTTGTTGCAAGATCTCCAAGATTAGGACCATCCTTCATCAGATATGTGTTAATGCATTCCATAAGCTTACGTGAGTACTTTCCTTCATCTCTGACAAGGTTAAAGATTCATCAATTTAGAAACCTACCTTTAGCAATTATAAGGGGTTGTAGAAAATTGGATGTGTTTGGCACAAAATTACTACTAACTTCTTTTTTTTTTCCTTGATAATATGCTTTAAAAAGTGACTTAAATTCTATTGCATCAAAAAAGCATGTTCTAGCTAACTTCATTATGATACCATATGTAACCAAAAACTCCTACAAACCTTAAAGAAGAGAACATCTCAACAAAACCAGCAACAATATCTTCCCTGATATTATCTGGAAAATCACCAGGCGGGTTTTCCAGAAGAACGTGAAGCGTTAAAGCAGCACGAAATGCTTCTTCCTTCAAGCTGGATGGCATAGAACCTTTCATGCTAATAGTTGATACCATCTTATTCATATATAGCAATATAAGACCTGCAAAGTGGAAGAGACCATAACTTAGCAACAAAATCTTTTGTCTCATTAGCAATTTGAGAACGTTGTAAGGAAGTATGAATAAAAAAAAAACTCATAAAGTTTCCTACTAGAATACATGCGACTCTTCATCTGATAACGGTATTCATTTATAGACAGCAGGTGTCGTAGGATACCGCTGTACTCCATCTGGAATATAGAAACATCCTTTAAAACATCCCATATGTGATTGAATAGCGGCTTAATGACAGAACCCAAAGGCAATTGAGCTCCTGAGCATTGCAGGTTAGTTTTCAGTAAGATCAATTAAAGAATCAAAAACAATTGCAAAAAATACGTTGCAACCAGTTGAAGCTGCTACCAGAACTAGGAGTATTGTTGTGCAAATAAATGACTTAGTTCAGCATGCATTAAATTCCAATCCATGACATGGCCACTTACGTACAGTAAAACAATCATTGCCCAACAAACTAATGCAGATTTACCAGGTTAGAGCAATTATTTGTGCATTCAACCTCACCCAACTCGATGGTGCAGATGAATCCCAACTCCATGGTGCTATAAAATCAAATCAATAAACTCATCAAAATGCCAACCCACGTTAAACACATATAGTACGTATAAACATGCATGGGATGAATTCTCATGAAGATTGAAGACAAAGCATTACTCAAAATGAAATTGAAGATGTAAATTATTGAATTTGTACATATTGTTAGCTAGAATTTACGCTAAAACTTGCCAAACCATTTTTTGAGCCATACAAATCCTGTTGCCTCATTAAGTCTCATTTTTCTCTCATTCTATGCTAAATCTAAAATTTATTAAATCCTTGAGGATGTAAGATTTAAGCGATTTATACCATTTCTCCTCAATGTGCATCATATTCTACTTCATTTAAATCCTAAATATTGAAAATATTTGCCAAGCAATTTACTAGAATTTAACAAAAGTTAACATCAATCATGCCAAATAGTTTTAAGGATTAAATATCTCCAAGATTTAGATTTAAAAGATTTACTAAATCATACTTGTAGCCAAACAACCTCTAAGAATTACAACCCTAACCGTATATAGAATAATAGAAAAACGTCCACTAACCAAATGCCTAAAATACCCACAAAAATACTAAGTCAATATAGTCATGGCACTAATAGTGACATTAAAATCAAATAGACTGGTGACATGAATATGACATAAGATATTAAAATCAACAACACTTATAACACAAAAAAACAACTAAAAAGACTGATACAACAGTTGAATTGATAGAACCGTAAAGAAATCGTGCGACCCTTTGATGGCCCGCTGATTCTTTGAAACTAACCAGATAGCTTGTGATCTTCAGCACACTGAATAGCTATTCGTAGGGTCTTTGCCAGTAGCAATTTTGGATGGCGCTTCTTGCTTGCTGATATCTCCAACTCGATGCACTTGGTGAGCAGGGAGAGTAGAAATGGCCACGACTCTTCTGCAAAAATTCAGCAAATACCGAGCCTATGAACATGAGAAAAAAAAACAAATACTACTAATAAATCCTCAACAACAGTAAAAACCAAAGCAAACTAACCATGATGAACTCGAGTAAAAAAAAAAGCAAAGACTTCTAATAAATCCTATACAACATTAAACCAGAGCCGGCTAACCATGAGGAACTCCACCAGGTCCGATCCTTGCAGTGTTCTTCGCGAGCAGCCGGCATAAGCTAAAGGACCTCTCACCTTCAAGCCAACTATTAAAGAGCCGTATTCCTTCCTGGAAATCATATAGCCGAAGTTAGCAGACGCAATAGGGGTTTGGAAGGTTTTTCTTCTTTTTTATTACTTTTGCTTGCGGTTTGAAACCCGTCACGTAATTTTGAGAAGGGGGCAACTCTAAATCTATCCTAAACAATGCGCTCAAACTCCAGTTTGTAGCAAGGGCAGGGAACCTTACATCGCGGGATTTAGGTTTATTTGAGGAGAGCTTTGAGATGATCTCTTGGACGTCTCTTGATGTCGCCATAAGTCTCCTGCAACCAACGAAAAACTTATCTCCTCATCGACTGCTGCTATTTTAACGTCAGGGTTCACCTCCGTCGCTGGGTTAGGAAGACAATGGACAGCGCGGGAGAGCGGGGAGCACCTCCAAGAAGAGACGTGGGAAGTGGGAAGTGGGAAGTGGGAACGCTGGCTTGTAAATCGAAGCGGAGGTTTTAGATGGCTTGGGTTTTGGACAGGACGGGGGGCCTCAACGTACAAGCATCCCAAGCCCCTAGTCCGGCGAAAAACTACATTTAGGCTTTGGATTATTTTTTTATTGCTTTTTAAAATAAAATTTTAATACAAAAATAAAAAAAATTGTGCTAAAACTTTATTTTAGAAAGCAATAAAAAAATCGTTCCAAACGAAGCCTAAGAGACGGCTTTCTTGTTGAAAGCAGCTTTCTAATACAAAAATTTTAATTATTGAACTAAAAAAATGCTTTAAGAAGCAGCAAGAAAGCCGTCTCAAACAAAGCGTTAGAGGGTTTCTTTTTATTTTGCTTTACCCTTATTAGAGGAAATGTGAGAATGTACTAATTATTTGATTTTTTTTTTAAATAAATTCAAAGTTATCTTGCTTTCAAATCAATATCGAAATTCTCATTAATCGATGTGACATGACCTTTTATATATTCCATAATTAAGAAAATGTGAGAAATATATCAATTATTTGATTTTTAAAATATATTTAGAATTTTTCTTCAACCTAAAATACCAATGCTTTCAAATAAATAGGTGGAACCCTTATTGTTTTGTGACGTTTAAATCATACTAGCTTCATGATTTTTCATATTTAAATCATGCTTTGAACTATGATTAAATAAATAATATGTTTATATTCATATTATAATTACATACTCTAAACCATGAATCCTTAAGCTTCAATTGATCATTGTCCCAAGATAACTGGTCATTGTTTCAAGATGTATCAAATCATGGTAGATCATGTTTGAACCATATCTCGAACAATGCTTCAAAGAATAAATGTTTTGTATGCATATTTGGACTACCTAATATATATACCTTGAACCCTAAAGTTTTAATCAGTGTTCGAACATGATCGATCATTATTTCAAGCTGCTTCAAATCATGATCAATTATCATCAAGACATGATTTAAATAATCCTTGAACCCCAAAAGCTTCAATAATTCTATGATTATTGTTCAAGCACTATTTATCATTATGTCAAAATGCTTCAAACATGACCGATTATCTCCAAATAGTGCTTTGAACCATGCTTCAAATAATGATCTATACATAGTTATATTTGGATGGTCTACTGCCAACCCTAAACCTTGAAGCATCGATCAGGTTTTGATCATTGTTTCAACATGATCAATCATGTTTCAAGATGGCTCAAGATGCTTCAAACAATGGCCTATACATAGTTATATATGGATTAAATATTGCTTAAGAATATTCAAATATTGCTCAAATAAGTTTTGAAATTTATTATAATTAGATTCCAGCAACTACAATAGTGAATGATATTGTTGTTTATACAACTTTGATGCACGAGAGTGTAACATAGTGGAGAGTTATCAATTATCATAGTAATTATGACATGCAATAGTTGGTGTGCTTATTTCTAACTGGATATATATTTTTAACATAAGTAACTAATCCTATATCTTATGTGCAAAATTTTGAACTCAACTCACTAACAAGCTTGCAAGTTGAGCTTATAAAGCCAAGATCCTAAGCTCGAAGCATAAATTTTAATATGTTATTCTATACTTTATTATGAACATTTTTACTATATATAATCAGATTTTTATTGGTTGATTTTCCTACGCAATTTTTTTTTTAATATATAACTAGATTGACGCTTTTCCAGCAATTACAATAATTATATAAAAGTCTTAAATATTTATTTGAATAACCCTCTAAAGTTAGAATTTGAATGGGAAAAAGTTCAATGAGTATAATGTCATACGAGCAATGTGACTTTTTACTAGCAATTCATATATTATTTAAATATTGCAATGAAATAATAGTTCATTTATTATTGCATTTGCATTTGCAGTGTTCATAGCATGGTGTTGGAGATATTCTAATATGTAAAAAAATGCACTCTTTGATATCTTATAATAACTTTATATGTTCTGTTTTAGCACTTTCTATCTAATGTGAATGTGGGGGAGATTATGACCCCACTTACTAAAAGCAGGTGTGGGAGGTTATATGGTATTGTTCTACTTTGATCATGGCCTCACTTACTAAAGGCTGGTAAGGGAGGTTAAAGAGAGTCATAAGTGAAAGTTGAGTTATAAACAGGCATCGGGATGCATGCATTTTAATCATTTATTTGCATATATTAATACTTTTATAAATTTAGTATAAAATATTTTGAACTAAATGTTGATTATTCATTAACTTCTAAATGAATCCTAATAAAATTTGAAAGCCAAGTGAAAGTAAACATCTGATAGCAAGTGATTTGTGATGCATATAAATTCTTTATGAAAGTGGTTTCAAAGATGTAAGTCGGAACTTGAAACTATGAGTCAGGTTTTGTTAGTACTTTATTCATTCTTTGCAAGTCATTGTATTGATATTTGTGATGAGTTGGAGAGAAGTCTACTGAGCTGGTTATGCTCATCCTATGATGTTCTTTTATATTTCAAGGAAGGGTAAAGACACTGTAATGTACAAAGGTGTTGAGGCTGGATTTTCTAAATCTTAAGTGACTGAAGTATTATTTTTTAATTCAGTGTTTGATTATTTTGATATATAGAATTCATTGAGCTGGATATATGTTATTTTTTAATGAAATTTTGATTTTACTAGTGCACATTGTCAATGTTGGTGGTTGAGTTGTTTAATTATATGTTTAAGATTTCAATCCTTCCATTAGATCATAAAGCATCATTCTAACACCTTGATCTCAAAACTTTAGCCAATGCTTATTCATATATAAGACCCACTACATCAAAGTTTTTGCATGTGCAAGCTCTTTTTCATAAATTAATATAACTATTGAGGTCATCATCTAGGACATGTAGCTCAAATTAATTAATAAGGGGGACAATCAAGCTTTGAGCCTTAGTCAGGAACTTCCATAACGTTCCATTAATTTTCTTTTCTTAAATGTTTTTTTATATTCATTAACAAAATATGTCTATTGAATAATCATTTATGTATTATATGCCTTAAAATATATAATAAAGTTATCATTGGATAATAATGTATGGTATTAATGATTTTGTTGAAACTCTTTTAAATATTGATTGGCATCAAGCTATTTATATTTATAGATAAGAAAGCAGGAGTCCACTACTCAAAGCTAGCTTCATTTTCTAAAAAGAAGTTATTGTTTAGCTCTTGATACAAATTTTTTTGAAAGTATCTTTAGAACTCAACTCCTCTATAATCCTTTGAAGCTAAGTGATATTCCTCATGGCAACTATGTTATTGAAACTCAATGTAATATTTATTGATATTTGATGAGTGAAAGCTCTATTATATGCCTAGGGAAATAATGGTCGATAAAATACTGGCAATGTTGTTATGTCTATTATAAACAAGCACAAATTTCATAATGCCTACCGAATCTCTTATGTTGGTCATAAGAAATAACCAAGACTCATTATCTCTGAGTGTGCTATTACAAATGCTATAGGATAAATCTTAATATTGGCATCTTACATAGCGATGATAAGTAAAGGTCATTCACATCATTTTTTAAATTGTGTTCCATCCAAACTTAATATTGGGAGACATGTAGGTTTGATGCTTTTAATGGAAAAAACCAAAACAAAGTGTACATACATGAAAATGTCCTTCATTATTAAGCTACGTATCAATTAATGCCCCATAAATTTTTATATAACATGTATAAGTAAATGATAGTTTTTGAAATAATGCTTTAGGTGTCCATTTAACATGCATGATAATTTTATCACAATGCCATGGTCAAGTATTATCATAAGACAAGCTAATAATGTGGTCCCTCTTTACATCTAATATGATAATGTATACTCGTGTGTATAGACTGAGCATTCGGACAAGTCGTAGGAAGAGGCACTCACCTCAAAGGATCCTGACCAAGAGAGGCACTTACCTCAAAGGATCTAATTGAAAATGTGCATTTTTTACTTAGTTAAATTTGTTATTGCTTATCGTTATAGAAAATTATGCAATTATGAAATATGCTCAATTGTATTTTAATTACTACAATATGAAGAAATATGTATTTATGTGATTGAATAAAGTAATATTGAACAATTTTCTCTGTTGGGAGATATAAGGGATCATAATCGTTTGAGTTGTTTTTTTGTGACCAAAAATATGAATTTGAAAAACTCTAAAAAAATATGTCTATTGGGAGTTTTAAGGGGCCAGAATACTTTGAGATTCTATCTTAAAGTGGGGGACATTTTATTGGGAGTCATAAGAGGCCAAAATTCATTGAGATTATGTTTGGGACTAGAAAAATCTGATATGAATTATTCTATGATATAAATCTCCACTTTAATTATATAATCAATATTATTAAGTAAATCTGGATAACTAATATGCTTTTATTATCCTGCTAAGTACATTGATTAATTATATAACTTTTAATCGCATTTAAATATTCTAAACTATGCTTGATAAAAAGAAATATTTTAAAATTAAGATTGTCGTTTGTGAACTACTGAATTGTTGTAGCTCACTATTATTTTATTTCAAATTTTTAGTATATGGAAAAAGGAATGAGCTTGTTGATTAGTAGTTCAAGATCTGATTAGAGTTGATAGGTATTTCTTTAATTTATTTTTATATATTAATGACTGGTTAATTATTTAGTTTTGTAGTTTCTTTTTGTATCCATGTACTGCAATATAAATTCATTATAATCAAATGAAAGAAATATTATGGATGAGTTTATTTTTAGTGCTTGAATATTTTTATAGCTATGTAATATATTTATTTATTTAAAATGAATATTAGAAGAGATTATGAAATATTCCAAAGTTAGGTCTTGAGATTTACCTGATGCAGCCTAATATGATAGGACCTATTAAGATCGGGTTGTGTTGTAACAAGTTTTCATGGTATCAACACAATAATTTTGAAAATTAAATCATAAAATAGAGTTATATGAATTGATATGTTGTGGACCTCCGAAAGGAACACCGCGCAAACGGGTCGATTGGGAGGGCAGATTGGATCGTGCATACGACTAACCATTGAGGATGGAGGCTGACGCCAACATACCTCGATGGATAGTAATATACCCGACCTAGTCACGGGTTTCCCCCACCCGATGCAAGAGCTCGAATGGGGTTTAGTAGATTGTGGGACCAAGTTTCCCACGGGCGCAAGCCCCCGTGGTTAATTACATCTCAGGCCGAAACCTGAGAAAACTCTCGATTAAGGATCATACATTATCCTCTCCTAAAGTGGGATTGACACATGGGTATAAACTAGGAAATCCTACTCAAAGGGAAGAAAAGTCCGAAGGGCTGAATCGACATGCGTGGCTCATACCAGCACTCGGAGGCTCTAGGGTACTAAAGAGAAACTGGAGAAAATCCAAGTCAAACATCCGATCACATGCGTGAGAGAAGGATGGAGGTGGCGTCATCCTGTGACGAAGATAAGTAGGATTTAGGGTCCCTGAAAAGAAAGGACCTACCTACTATTTAAGGCCTACTACGAGACCGAATGTAGTAGCCTCGAATCCTAAATCTAGGTTGGACTTAGTGTTCGACACACACTAAGACCAGTGTCCTAGCTAATGCAATACAAAACCTGGACTTATCCCGGCCTGGATGGGGGAGCCAGCTAACCACCTAGTCGCTTTAAAATCATGCAATCAGGTCAATTATGAAAGATGGGTGGGAGGTATAGTTTATTGGAAATAGGACCGACATCTAGAGAATTTCCTAAGTGGTCCTGGACATATGTTGGGTGAATGCCCCTAACTAATGCAATTAAATTTTAATTAAATTGATTTCTAATGCAATGCATGCTAGTTGAAATGTCAGCTCATGAATGCTATAGAACTTTAAAAACAGGCTTATAGAAAATAATTTTTTTTTGAAAAGACTGAGTCTCCCTAGGTCTGGCACTTCATCCTCATAGGCCAGATTATCCGGACTCTACCCGCAGGCAGGGAGATGTCTTATAGCAAGGAAAGAGAAATGCAGTAATATGCATGCGACCCCGGACGATTCCGGCAATTCCCTAGGTGCGTTAAGTTTCTATGTTATTTAAAACTTAAATATTAAATTTTGGTTATGAGTATAAAAATTTTTTTCAGTCCTTAAAGAGTCTAATACGATCCAGGCGAAAACAAAAACGGCATGCAAGAAAGAAACCTAGAAAAAGCAGATATTTCTAAGCACAATCAGGTAAGCACATCAATATAAATCCACAAACTAATCAAATAAATGTCCATAGGCCAACTGCCCTTTAATTACAACCCAGGGTATGCAGAAAAGTAAAGTGGCCGGGCACCACTGCCAACAACCCGGATTTCTAAACCTATGACAGACGCCAACAACTTTGAGTGGGATATTGGGTCTTCAAATCTTTAGCATTCTGGATATCTTCTCCTTGGACTTCTTGAATTTCTCCTCCTTGGACTCCTTGGATCCGTCGTGGCTTGAATATCCAAACGAAGAGACAATTCCCCCAGTATGGGGGTATTGCCTTTTCTCTTTGGGTATCTAAAGCCATCCAGCTCGATCTTCCAAATGGAAGAAGACTCTCCCCTTGGGGATGCCTTCTTCTTTTAGAATTCGAGCTGGATAAGAATATCCCAACTCAAAAGTTGTTTTCACAACTCTTAACAATTATTACAGATAAATTACATTAATTGAAAACCAGAAAAATCTAAAAGGACCTGCATGGTTATCCTAATAAAAATCCCAAACAGTTTATATATATATATAAAAAAATGCTAACACCATTGACCCTGTGCCAAGCCATGCTCTTCATTATGAGGGCTAAGCAGCTCCATCTGTGCAGTTATAATTATTAATTTTAGCCCTCATTTTTATTTAGGGGGAGCTAAACAAGCACCTGCATAAAACATTATTAGAAATAATTATAATGCTCCCCCTTTTTATCAGCATGAGCATGGCCACCTGCACGGAAGAACAGTATATGTATATAACGTTCCTAACCTAGGGGTAAATCTAGCGCTCATCACATCACAGAGTGCAGAGTAAATAAGCAAACACACCAATCATTTTTCAAACAGCATGCAGTGAAAACTACGGAAAGCTCCGGCACACAGCAGAAAAGTAAAACCCAGCGGCCTAACCTAGGTCTAGAAGTGGTGCCCTAGCAAACCATTCTATGTGTGTGTAAGGCTTGTGTAGTTTGGATAGATCCTAGGCATGATAGTTAGTTAAAATTGTCTAAAGTTCAAATCTGTTGAAGGCCAGAAAAGGAAATTTTTGTTGAAATTCGAATATTAGTGAATTAGATCCATTTTGATTATTTTAGTTTGTTGATCAGTTCTAAGAACTAAGGGTATTCATGTTTGAAGTTTGAATTGTATTAGCCAATTTTGGAAAGTCCTGGGTCCTCCTAGGAACTAGACTAAGGGTCCAAAAAGTCACTATGGGAAAAAGGCTAAGTCTGAGTCTCCTATCACCTTAGGAAAATACTAGACCTTAATACGAGTAGTTAGACAGGTAGTAGGCTGGAATCGGAGTTTCCTATCCAAAGTTATGAATTTTCTAAGTTTCGGGCAATTAAGGGAATTTTCTAAATTTCCTAACAAAGGGCCTTTTTTACTATTTTGCTCCAAACAAGCTCCAAACTGATTGGAATCACTCCCAAAGCTCAGGGATGACCTAAGAAAGTGTTCCCAAGTGTTTGGAGAAAATTTGGAATTTTTAATAATTTTTAATAATTTGTTAGGGGCAAAATGGTAATTTCCACCTAGTATCAAATTATGGGTCAACCTGAAGTCAAACTAGGGAGCCCTATTTATCTAAGGTCAGGGGTCATATTCTGGTCAATTCAAGGTATGGCGGGTAATTTTCTGACCTAATATGTAATTATTGTAATTTTCGGAAGGTCTCGGGGCCTTAATTAGCAGGTTAATTAGGGTTAGTTAACTAAGGGGTCTAACAAGCCCTAAGAATTCCTAGAAAATTCTGAGGGGTTTATGATGTCACTAAGTTTAAATGTTGAGGTTTTGGTGTCAATCAGTGATATATCCTAGCTCCTAGAAAACTTCTGAGTTCGCTAGACGGGTCCTTAATTATTGTCCTTAAGGTGTCACTACGTTATATGAGTTTAAACTGAAGTTCATACTAACCCTCAAGGTAGTAAATGCATGGAGTACATAAACAAAATAAACACGCCATGTCCTTAAATCTAGGAGAGCCTAGACTAAGTGCTCGTGGTGCGACGACCTACACATGCAATCTACGAAAGATAAAAAGTAAAGACACCTAAAGAAAGGATTAGTGAATGATTGGGATTCAACCATTCACTAACCCACTCCCCCATGATTGCTCTTCATTCATAGAATCCATGTCTAAAATTTCATACGATAGCGGGTATCCCAAAGTTAGAATTTAGGTATAAGTAGTTTTAAAATAATTTAAAATTACTTATAGATATAAATATATTTTTTTGGAAAATAAAATAATTGAAAATAGTTCAATTCATAATACAGAAGTATAGGGAAACCCGCTGACCACCCAATCGAGGTTTCAAAATGGTTTGAAAATAGATTTTAGTTTAAAAATAATTAGTATGATAATTAATTTAAATAATATTAAAATAACCGAATCATAGGATAAAACAGAAAACAGTCAAGACAGCCAAAATCAAGGGCTGGAAATGGTTCCAAAACATAAAGCTCGTCTTGCTGAAAAGAACGAGGGGTCGCACATCGAAATCCGACTTAAAACGGCGAAGATACGGAATTTACAAGTTCAAATACAATAAAATAATGTTTTAAAATAGTGCAATTTCACTGTTTTTTGAAATGACAGAAAATCACTAATTAATAATCCTCACAATCTATTATTAGCCTCATACAATTAATTTAATTTCTAACTAACATACTTTCCAATTTTCACATCATAAACACGTCTATCAATACCCATTCTGATGTAGAACTAGAATGTATGCGAAGTTATGCAATATTAAAATTACACGCCTGTTGAATTTGGACAATAATAATAATGTTATCTTCTCGTGACTTAAACAAAAAGTTAGAATATTAGAGTGATGATTAAAGCTTAGGCCAAACTACATGTAAGAGTTTAGAAATACGAATAATCAAATCTAATTAAGACTGGCAAGCATGGGGAAGTTTCAATAGAGAACCCTAAATTAACAATAAGAATAGTTACCAGTTGGGTCCCTCACTCAACACTTTTAATGATTGGTAACAAAGAGAAAGCATTACATGATCTTGTGATGCCACAAATTAAGGCAAGAGTTAGAAAGGAAAAAGATTTGGAGGAAAGATTCACCTTGATCAAGATTTGAAAACAATTTGCCACTGCACGGAGGAGAGTTGTTCGTCGATGGCTTCAGCGAGGGTGAAGACGATCCTCTCAATGTATTCTTCTATGGTTTGATCAATCTCCAAGTTGAGGTTGAAGAATGGTGAATTGAGGATGTCGACTTGACCTAAATCGTTGTAAACAAACCTGTGATCTTGTTCAGGATCCGCCATACAATGGAGAATTGTGGTAGAAAGGATGTTGTGAAATAAATTTGAAATTACTTTCAGAAAGTTGAAACTCTGAAATTAATTTGGAGAGTAAGTAGTTGGGAGAGAAATTACTTGAGAGAGAGCAAAGGAGAAGAGGGCGGGGGGAAAGGGAGAGAGAAGGGGATGGCTATCTAAAATCTGAAATTTAATTTTTGATTTGTTTGGGAGGGGTTTTAGGGTTTTAATTTTGAATTTCAAAATTGAGGGAAAAGAAAGAGGTTTATTTGATGAAGAATTGATTAGAGCTTCAAAAGGAAAGGGAGTTAGCAAGGGATAGGGAGAGAAAGAGAGGGAGGGGGCCAGCGGCATCCTTGGGTAAGAGGGCTTTGGGTAGAGTTTTAAGGCTTGCTTTAATTAGGATCTTAAATTAGAAATAATTGATTTAAATCAAATCCAATTTAAAATTTAATTAGATTTAATTTAAGTAATTTTCCTAAAATATATACCATCTTATCTTAGGAAATAATTTCAAATTCAAAATTGATTGGAATTTGAAATCAAAAACTTTCCTAATTTAAGTTGTTTAATAAATGGAAAGTATTAAATAGGGATTTGAATTTTGGAGGCAAAGGGAGGGGGTTGGGACCGGCGGCTAGGTTTGGCGATGGGGTTGAGGCCGGCGGTTTGGAGGAGCAGGTGGATAGCTTTATGGCTGGCGGCTTGGAGGTGGGAGAGGGAATGGCCGGCGGGATTGTAGGGGTGGTGGTGGGGTTCGGCCGAGAGAGGGAGGAAGGGGGATATGGCCGGCAGTTTGTGGGGGCAGGAGGGGAAGAAGAAGAAGGAGAAAGTCGACCACGAACCCGAACGCATCCTACAATTGGTGGGTATTGCGATGCCCTCACAAAACCACTGCATTTGGGATACTTTATTCTTATTTTACTTAAAACTAAACAGCCCTTAACGAATCTCATGTTCAATGAAAAAAAAAATGTATGATTTAAATTCGAATGAATTAATTTGTTCAATTGTATTCGACAAGAAAGAAGAAGACAGATTAAATTGTGGAATATCGTTAGACGAAGAGGAAGAACAATTGAAGACAATAAAGGAAATTCATTTAAATGGCATTTCAAATTTTTATGGTATTATTGAATATAAATTGGAATTAGAATTGTGATTTAATAATTTGTTCACCCTAAACATTGTTTTGGATGACATTCAATGCTTTCGACATTAACTTTGATGAGGTTCGACATTTCCAACATTGTCTATGATGTCGTTTGATGTCTTTGGTGTTTATTTGGACAGTGAAAGAATTGAGCAAAGTAGTTCAGCAAAATAAATTGAAAACAAAGAAGAATGTTTGAAAATTAACATGAGTTAAATTTATTATAGTTAATTTTAAATATAAATATATTTCCAAATTAGTTAACTTAATCATGTATATGATGTTTAGGTTGTGAATTAAGGAATCACAGGCTAAGAATTAAAGAAATAATGAAATAGGATAATTGATCTTCAAAAAATAAGTGAGAATAGTGATAATACTTTGATTTATAGCAATAAGAGTTCCCCTTGAATTTATTACATATATAGACATAATATCTTGCATGTATATTCGTTATTAATTGTAAAACTACTCTACATTAAAAAAAAAAATCAAATTGCCTTATAGTGGAGTATAATATACGTTAAATGTGAAAGCATTCCAATGAAATTCACATATGTACAAATTTAAATGAAAAAGAAAAAAATATGATAATGAAAGTAATATTTCACTATTAAGTTTTGTATTTCTTGAAATGTTATAAAAAGGTAGTTAAGCACTAAGTTTGATAATGAAAATTCAACTCATTAAATTAAATATTTCACGTAAAGCTCCTATTAAATAAATGGTCGATATAAAAAGTTTCGCATACAGATGAAGAGGATCAAATGAAATTAAGTATTAATTGAATTATATATTTGGTTCTCTTCTACTGGTTCCGATTGTTATTTTTGATTTGATTATTTTATGAAAAATTGAAAATTTAATTTACTGCCCAACTATTGTTCCGGACTTAGTATTTCATGTGCTTCGATCGAGTCATAACATATTTGGAATGGTTAGCCTATAACATTCCTTTATAAAGAAGGCAATTTGTAACTTTGAGCGATCAAGTCAGTAATAAGAGTACACGTTTTAGATATCTTGGGTTCATTGCTCACAGTGATGGTGAAATAGATGGGGATAGCATTAGTAAAATTCAAGATGGATGGTTGAAGTGGATGAATGCATTGGCTTGTTGTGTGAAAGAAACGTGATGTGAAACATATGCATGGAACAAGAACTGTTTGGAGATTTTAAAATAAAATTTTTAAAACTTTGCTAGTTATAGAATTAATGCTTACCCAAGTTAGATTTTTAGAATTATCAAGTCGAAATTATGTAAAGCATGCGGTTACAACTAGATTAACGGGACAATATCAAATTGACAGGGAGAAACAACAATCTACAGTTAACAAATAGAACTCTTCACCTTGGGTCCCTCACTCACGCTCTTGACGGTGGAGCTTTAACGGAGGAAGATTGAGAGCAAACCAAGTGATGCCACTAGGAGACAAATGGCGCCCAAAGTGTAGTCCGTTGGAGAAGTAGCCGAAGGCGGGTAATCCACGGGATGACTAGTGAGCATCCAACGTCCGAAAAGAATAAAATCTGTGGTCGATCTCAGGATCGACCATGCACCGATGACGATGAGGTTGGGAGAGGAGGTCGTCTTCTTCTTCTCTTGGCTTCAAACTTCCCAAGGGGGAGCAAGGAGAGGGGCGGCCAAAGTAGAGAAGAGGGGGCGGGTGGTTTGGGTGAGAGGGTTTAGGTTAGATGTGGGAGGAAAAGATTTACTCCAAATCTGAAATTAATTTCAGATTTTGAATAATTTTGGAGGGAATCAATTTGAAATTGATCTCAAATTTCAAATAGAATATAGGGGAATTAATAAGCATTTAAGGGGGACCATCAAGAAGGGCGGCCGGTGGGTTCTAGAGAGAGGGGGAGAGGAGTTATTTCTAATCCTGAAATTAATTTCAGGATTTGAATGAAAATGGGGGGGGGGGTTAATTTGAAATTTGATTTCAAATTAAGTGGTCATTAATGCCTTGATTGGAGAATTGAAGGGAGGTGATCATGCATGAGGTCGGCGGCAAGGAGAGAGGGGAAAGAGGGATTATGAGGATTTATTTTCTTTCCAATTAAGAATGGACAACGAGGCGGGGAATTAAAGACTCCTCCAAATTTGAATTTCAAATAGATTTGAAATTAGAAACTTTCCTTAGATTTTGCAAATAAGGAAAGTTTTTGAATTTTGAAATTTGAATTTCAAAACTCACAAATTCCCAATTGAATGCTTGATCCAAATTTGTAAATCATTATGAGGATTGAAATCATCATAACGATCGGCGAAAGAGGAGGTGGCCGGCAGTCAAAGGGAAGGAGTTGCCGCCAAGTTGATGTGGGCTTGGTTGGTGGTGGGATTGGATGGTGGAGGCTAAGCACTTGGTGGTGGATGGAGAGGGGAAGAAAGGAGATGAAAGAAAAATAAATAAGATAAATGTACAATAACGAACTCACAAAGAGATCGTAAGAACCGTGAATCTTGGACTCTTCCAAATATTGACGGGTATTGCAAATCACCCTCCTCGGGCTTCTCCTCTCATGAACTCACTAAAAGATTAAACAAGCACAAACTTTTTTTTTCATTCAATAATTCATCATCTCATACAATGCATGAGGCCTCCTATAAATAGGTCAAAATGAAACAAAAACTAAAAGACATAATGATGTAAGCAAATTAAAGCAAACACAAAGAGAGAACAACAAAGAGAATCAAATCTTACTTTTATAAATTTAAGACATTACTTAGAGAACAAAATAAGTTAGAGAAAACAACTAACTTCAGAATAGGAAAGAGGCAACTTCCAACGACTAAAACAAAAGAAAACTAACAAAGAAACAATATTTTAAAAAAAAGGCTATCCTCAGAACATCCTACAAGAGGACTCCTCACATGCACCGATTGTAGGAATATATTTTAAAATAAGGTTTAGATATGCAAACCAAGGGTCCACCACAGCTAAGGGATTTCAATGTCCTTTCAAACTTCTCCAGCAAATGCCACCAATACAGCCCACAACTTCACCAAACAGCCAACAACTTCACCAAAACAGCCAACAACTTCACTAAAACAGCCAACAAAAACAGCCAACAACTTCACCAAAACAGCCAACAATCTTCACTAAAACAGCCAACAAAAACAGCAAACAACTTCACCAATGGAACTAGAAGAAAGATACAGGTGGAGTGGAACTTGCGTAGAGAAGAAAGAGGTTAGAAGCCGAGACGAAAGAGGAGAAGCTCGCAAGCTTTCCAGAGGGGGGAAGAAGGTGGACAAAGCTCTCAAGCTTTTCCAAGAAGAACCCGCAGGTTATAGCACTTTGCTCTCAAATATTCACCAACCATTTCTTCTCCAAATATCTCATATATATAGGCCATAGAGGGGAAACATAACAGCCAAAAGTTCCCAATTCCCATATAGAAATGAAAGGCCAAGAGCCTTCCCCGCTGAAATCCCAAGAGCCACATCAAAATTCCAATGAATAAAGCCACGGAACCAGCCAGGAGCAAGCACAAGCCACGGATATAGCACAGGAAACCAGGAGGTAATTCAGGGAAATTAACTCATGGTCAAAAAAGAGGAGCCAGAGCAGTAAAGTAGGCAGCCACCCGAAGAGGCAGGAACAAACCCGAAGAGAGCAGCAGCCCGTGAGAGAAAATTCCAGAGAAGAAAAGTTGCAGCAACTCCAATTCAAGAAGAATGTGAAAGATCAAGTTCCACCCACCAAATCATGCTCCCAACATTAATTTTATAACTAAACATCAGCTCATAATGAGCTACTCCTCTACTAGATATTAATGAGCTGGCACTACTAATGTTTCAACTACTTAAGCTCAAACCGAAACAGCCAATGCCCTTATGAAACCAGCAAACATCCAAAGGACAAAATGGACCCCCAAAGCCGGCAAACCCAAGGAAGCAAAATCCAAACCTTTTCCTACCATGATCATTGGATTTACCACCGTCATTGGATAGCATAAAAAAAATAAAAAATAATGCAAAAATCTAAATGCATCAATTCCCCCCAGGTGGGGAATCCTCATCTCCTGATGAGAAAACTTTAGCAACTCTTTTGTAAAGCTCCAAATTTCGCTTTTGAAGTTCAGCAGCATCAATCCATGTGCAATCAATTAATGGTCGATTACTCCATTTGACCAAAAATTTCTTGTGTTCTCCATGCCTTGTCTTTGTTGTTTTTATATCAACAACTTCTTCTATCAGATCATCTTCGTTCAACGAAGGAGTTGAAAGTGGCAATGTTTCAAGATCCACAGAATCACCTGTATTTTCTTCATACAAAGAAAGATCAGAAACATTAAATATAGGAGAAGTTCCAACTGTGTTAGGTAGATCTAAAAGATATGCATTTGTGCCCAACTTCCGGAGAATGCGAAAAGGTCCGAATTTTTTTCTGCTCAGTTTCCCAAAAGTACCAACGGGAAAGCGTTGGCGACGAAAGTAAGCCATCACCATATCCCCTTCGTTAAAAACAACCTCTCTCCGATGCTTATCTGCAGCAGTTTTGTATTTGACATTTGCTATACGGAGTTTTTCAAGAACTTGTTGTTGGACCGATTTGATATGATCAAATGTTTCTAATGCTTCAGCACTTATTTTGCTAGGTAAAGATAAACCATTTCGATCCAAAATGTGAGGAATAGATTGACCATATAAAATTTCAAAAGGAGTTTTTCCAGTAGTTCTATTAACAGAATTGTTATAAGCAAATTCAGCTTGTGGTAAAATCAAATCCCATTGAAAAGGTTTCTCACCAGCAAGGCATCTCAAAAGATTTCCCAAACTTCGATTGACAACTTCAGTTTGTCCATCGGTTTGAGGATGATAAGCACTGCTAAACTGAAGAGAAGTTCCTAACTTAGCCCAAAGTGTTCTCCAAAAGTGACTCAAAAACCTAGTATCTCTATCAGAAGTAAATGTTCGAGGGATACCATGAAGTCGAACAATTTTTTTAAAAAATAAATCAGCCACATGAGATGCATCAGAAGTTTTTTTGCAATGAATGAAATGAGTCATTTTACTAAAACGATCAACAACAACAAAAACAGAATCATGTTTTCTTACAGTAACCGGCAAGCCCAAAATAAAATCCATAGAAATATCTTCCCAAGGTTTATTTGGAATTGGAAGATGAGTGTATAAACCAGAATTTTGTGAAGTCCCTTTAAAAGCTTGACAGATTTTGCATTGTTTCACAAATTTAGCAATTTGTTTTCTCATATGAGGCCAAAAATATTTTTCTTCCACCATTGCAATAGTTTTCCCTTGACCAAAATGACCACTCAACCCACCACCATGAAGTTCTTGCACTAACTGTTCTCTTAAAGAATTATTTGAAATGCAAAGTCTAGAACCCTTAAACAAAAAGCCTTGGTGAATAACAAATTGACCAGATAGATCAGATCCCAAATTAAGACAAGCTTCCCAAATATCTTTAAAATCAGAATCAGAAGCATAAGTATCTTTCAAAAACTCAAAAGAAGAAATGGTAGGATAAACAGTAACCAATAAATGCGACCTTCTACTTAAAGCATCGGCAACCTTATTCAACACACCAGTTTTATGTTTAATATGAAAGGAATACTCTTGCAAGAAAGAAATCCATTTAGCATGTCTCTTGTTGAGATTTTTTTGTGAACCCAAAAATCTTAAAGCCTCGTGATCAGTGTTTAAAACAAATTCTCGCTGAATCAAATAACACCTCCAAAATTTTAAAGCTTGAACAATAGCATAAAACTCCAAATCATAAGTAGAATAACGAGATCGAACATCATTCAACTTTTCACTAAAATATGCAACAGGTTTTCCTTCTTGGCTTAAAACAGCACCAATACCCACATGTGAAGCATCACAATCAACTTCAAAAACTTTTTCAAAATCAGGCAGACTAAGAATTGGAGCTTGACTCATTTTCATTTTGATAATTTGAAAAGTTTTTTCAGCCTCTGGAGTCCATCTAAAGATTCCCTTTTTCAAACAATCAGTGATAGGAGCAATTACAGAACTAAAGTTTTTAATGAATCGACGATAGAAAGATGCCAAACCATGAAAACCCCTTACCTCACTGATATTTTTAGGAACAGACCAGCTTTTGATTGCCTCGATTTTTACCGGATCAACTTTGATTCCCTCAGCAGACACAATGTAACCCAAGAAAGTCAAACTTGAAGTCATAAAAGTACACTTTTTAAGATTGATCCATTTTCTCAACCCATTCGAGGAATTGTTCAGGTTGTAACTTCCCTTCAAAATTATGGACATCGATTTTAATCCCATGATCCCAGTTTCTTTGACGCCTATTTTGATTCCTAGGACCCTCATCCTCGCTTTAAGAAGATATGACATTAGGATTAACATTAGCTTGATTGACATTCAGATTAGCGATTGCTTCAGCCATTGTATTGATTTGTTGTTGCAAATTATTTAATTGTTGTATGAGTTGTTGCAAATCCCCTTGATTATTAGCCATTGATCGAAAAGAAAAGACTCACAATATGACTGAGAACTTAAAAAAAACAAAGACTACCCAAGCAAAGAACTTGCTCTGATACCAAATTGATGTAAGCAAATTAAAGCAAACACAAAGAGAGAACAACAAAGAGAATCAAATCTTACTTTTATAAATTTAAGACATTACTTAGATAACAAAATAGGTTAGAGAAAACAACTAACTTCAGAATAGGAAAGAGGCAACTTCCAACGACTAAAACAAAAGAAAACTAACAAAGAAACAATATTTTAAAAAAAAGGCTATCCTCAGAACATCATACAAGAGGACTCCTCACATGCACCGATTGTAGGAATATATTTTAAAATAAGGTTTAGATATGCAAACCAAGGGTCCACCACAGCTAAGGGATTCCAATGTCCTTTCAAACTTCTCCAGCAAATGCCACCAATACAGCCCACAACTTCACCAAACAGCCAACAACTTCACCAAAACAGCCAACAACTTCACTAAAACAGCCAACAAAAACAGCCAACAACTTCACCAAAACAGCCAACAATCTTCACTAAAACAGCCAACAAAAACAGCCAACAACTTCACCAATGGAACTAGAAGAAAGATACAGGTGGAGTGGAACTTGCGTAGAGAAGAAAGAGGTTAGAAGCCGAGACGAAAGAGGAGAAGCTCGCAAGCTTTCCAGAGGGGGGAAGAAGGTGGACAAAGCTCTCAAGCTTTTCCAAGAAGAACCCGCAGGTTATAGCACGCTCTCAAATATTCACCAACCATTTCTTCTCCAAATATCTCATATATATAGGTCATAGAGGGGAAACATAACAGCCAAAAGTTCCCAATTCCCATATAGAAATGAAAGGCCAAGAGCCTTCCCCGCTGAAATCCCAAGAGCCACATCAAAATTCCAATGAATAAAGCCACGGAACCAGCCAGGAGCAAGCACAAGCCACGGATACAGCACAGGAAACCAGGAGGTAATTCAGGGAAATTAACTCACGGTCAAAAAAGAGGAGCCAGAGCAGTAAAGTAGGCAGCCACCCGAAGAGGCAGCAACAAACCCGAAGAGAGCAGCAGCCCGTGAGAGAAAATTCCAGAGAAGAAAAGCTGCAGCAACTCCAATTCAAGAAGAATGTGAAAGATCAAGTTCCACCCACCAAATCATGCTCCCAACATTAATTTTATAACTAAACATCAGCTCATAATGAGCTACTCCTCTACTAGATATTAATGAGCTGGCACTACTAATGTTTCAACTACTTAAGCTCAAACCGAAACAGCCAATGCCCTTATGAAACCAGCAAACATCCAAAGGACAAAATGGACCCCCAAAGCCGGCAAACCAAAGGAAGCAAAATCCAAACCTTTTCCTACCATGATCATTGGATTTACCACCATCATTGGATAACATAAAAAAAATAAAAAAATAGAAAATATAACTACTATTATTCATAACAAAAATAATGCAAAAATCTAAATGCATCACATAAATGCCCTCGGGGCTACAATATCAAATGACCACCCCTAAGGATAAAATAGTAAAACTGAAAAATAAAATAAACAACTACATAAAATGACTCAAAATAAAACTCCTGATCGTGGTCGTCGATCTCCGACGGTACACGTGTCGAAATCGCTGACGATGTACTCATCATTCTTCCCAGGTGGGAGAAAACTCAACTCGGTCGAGTAATCATCTATAAAGCTCTCGTACCACTCTAGTAAGTCGGGGTCCACTCACTGCAGCTCGTCACGATCAACCCATGCATTCTCCATCTCCGGTTTCCCTGCCCATTTGAACAAGATACCTTTGTTGACCATCATCTCTAGTGAAAATTTGAGTTCATCACTAAGTATTGTCTCAATCTTCTTTGTATTTGGTAAATTAGACAATTTTGGGAGTGGAGTTAGGCTGGGGTTCTCACCAGGTGGGTTCACACAAGGCTCATTATTTAGTGGAATAGGAGGGTTACACTCTGGACCTTCGAAAGCTACAAGATCTTCGATGTTAACATAGGATTAATGTTAAAATCTTCAGGAAGGTCTGACACATAAGTATTACTATTTATTTTTTGCTGTTATTTGAAAGGTCCAATGCTTCTAGTATATAACTTTTTAACGATCTCTTGTGGGAACCGCTCCGGATGAATCTGAACCATTACAAAATCTCTAATATCAAATTCTTTGAACCGTCTCTTGAGATCGGCAGTAAGTTTATAATTGCATTGCTTTGGTTAATCATTTTATTAATATCCTTATGCAGTTCTTGAATATGAGATGCAAATGTGGATGCAATAAACACGGGTATGAATGACAAGAATCATGAGCTCACACAAAAGTTTTAAACATAGACAATTTTGGTGGATCTCAGACTACAAAACACACACACACAACATACTAACTCACACGAACACATAGCTAGAAAAAGGTGGACGAGTCACAAAAAGAGGTCTAAAGTGTTCGGTCTAAAGGAATTGGTGTAGGGGGAGCAATGAAGACATTCTTAGCTACCAGGGCACTTCTATAGGAAGTTTCAGTTAAGGTCGTAGGTAGTCTCCTAGGGTCAATAGTGTCATCTAGTAAATTCATCACACTAGGAGAGAGATGGTTCTTGATAGGGAAGGACAAGCACATAGCGAGCAAAATAAATGAATAAAGAAAAAGATAAGAAGATGGGTCCTGACTCATAATTATGATGGGATAACCCAAAGAGTCACCATTAGGTATGAGACTCAAGAAATTTGGTATGGTATCCATAACAGAAGTGGGCACAACAGTTAGAGTTGTGACAGGAAAGTATGGGCTAAGACTCTCTCTAACATTAAAGTCGGTACGAGTGGTGAGATAAGCCCAATCACGAAAGTCACACTCTTTCAAATGCAGTTCTAAAGGGGCCACTCCTAAAATATACTCCAATAAAATAAGAGGAGACTCATTATTCAACTTAGGCTCAGAAATTTTTAGACTCAGATCACTGTCTTCCAAATTCAGACTAATATTCTTAATAAAAGGTATAATTAAGTCAAAAACTTTCAAATTTAAGTTCGAGGTGTTCACAGCCAGATCAGCTCCTTTCGAGATCAAGTTAATATCATCCAGGCAAATCTTATCTAAAGAATTATCCTCGAGGAGACTAGGATCAGGGTGGGCTAACGTGTCGACGTTTAAATGTTCCAACTTTCCTAGCTCAGGGTTTAAGTCCTGCATGGAGTCTAAATCACTCAGTTCAGTTTCATCCTCAAAGAAATCTTCGTTATCAGTGATATCATTAGCATCCACGAAATGGATGCACTCAGTCTCAGGTTCTGGTGACCTTTTCTTTTTAATGTCTTTCTTTATTATAATCATACTTGCATGGTCAAGGGGTGGGGAGGTTAAAGGTTGACGGGGATGGCAAGGAGTCGGACCAAGTGGGGAGTCAGATGGGACCGATCCAACAGAAGACCCAATAGAGGGTCGGCCTTTAAGGTTTGGTGAGGACCTACAGGGTGGGGCAGCAACCTTGATGTTACTAAAGGATGGGTGACCATAAGTAGGGGAAAGGTATTTTAATCCAAGTTCTCGTCTCATGTTTTTCCAATCGGATGTAGGGTATTGGCCACGAGAGTCTTTATGATCTTCCAACCTCATCCGAAATTGGAGAGCACTACCGCTCAAGTGTGACCTAGCAATGCTAAACTGGCGAGAATTAGGGATATCATGTGATTCAAAATAGTCCTCTAATTGTCTAACCCATTCCCTAAAGTAGTAAGGGTCCAAGGAACCATCAAAGGTGGGTAGCCGGTCATGTGACTCTAAGTGAGGTCGTTGTGGCTTAAACTCAGGTCTAGGTTGATAAGCAGAGTGGAGCACATAATTCGAGTGGGGATAGTCAACAGGTTTGTGACGCCCCAAGATCTAACTGCTTTTTTCTCTTTCTTCAAAATATCTCAAATCCGATACTTATCAAAATGGATCGTCCCGGACGATTCCTATTCGTCCCGGGACGATTTTACCTCTGGATAAATCTAGTCCAGACGAAGTGTATTCGTTCCTAGACGATTTGCTCTCTGGACAAATTTCGTCCCGACGAACCAAATTTCGTCCTGGGACGAACCTCTCAGTCCACAGATTCTGTACTGATCGTCCCGAACGATCCCACTTCATCCAGGACGATCCTGGAAGGAAATCGGGCTTTCACAAGGTTTCTCCGTCATAATTCTAGTCATAGTGCCCACTAGGTTAACGATGTCATCTAATCTCTTTTGGAGTCTTATCAGGTCCATTGGGAATCGTCAAGTGACACTCAAAGATGATTGGGTGTAAGGGACGTCATTGAGGCACTAAGTAGGCTCACTTAACTCACTAAAGGGTGCAAAAAATGTTTGGACAGCAAGCTACACTAGTGGGTTAAGTAACCTAGGCACTTAGGAAGGTTGCTAGGTTGAGGACAGCACCTAAAAGCTTAAGAAACTAGCCTATAGTTCACTAGATGTGTGCAGGAATGATGTGGACAGCAATCTACAGCAAGGCATAGAGTGGTCCAAGTGTTTAGAAAGGTTTCTAGAGTGTGGACAGCATCTAAACACTAGCTTAGGCTAACCTAAAGGCCTCTAATTGGTGCAGGAAAAATTTGGACAACAGCTTATACTAATGGTGTAAGCACCCTAAGCACTT
The DNA here is from genome assembly GCA_016618105.1 of Dendrobium huoshanense. Classification (NCBI taxonomy): domain Eukaryota; kingdom Viridiplantae; phylum Streptophyta; class Magnoliopsida; order Asparagales; family Orchidaceae; genus Dendrobium; species Dendrobium huoshanense. Next base: position 16,048,903 of record CM028352.1, read on the forward strand.
ACGAGAGTTGTAGGCTTGATGGCAGCACTAAGACACTAGTGAAAATGACTTAAGCTTCACTAAATGCATGCAGGAAATGCATGGACAGCAAGCAAAAACAAAGAATTACAGCTATCTAAATAATGATATGCATGCGAACTTTTAGACCAAAGTTTGGCTAGACCCTAGGATGTTTTCTAGCATGCATAGCCTATATATGCTAGCCGTGCTCTGATACCAAGATGATGTGAAACATATGCATGGAACAAGAACTGCTTGGGGATTTTAATATAAGTTTGTTAAAGCTTTGCTAGTTATAGAATTAATGCTTCACCAAGTTAGGTTTTCAGAATTATCAAGTCGAAATTATGTAAGGCATCCGGTTACAACTAGATTAACGGGACAATATCAAATTGACAACATATAATTAGAGAGTAATGCTATGGTGAGAAACAATAATCCACAGTTAACAAATAGAACTCTTCACCTTGCGTCCCTCACTCACGCTCTTGACGGTGGAGCTTTAACGGAGGAAGATTGAGAGCAAACCGAGCGATGCCACTAGGAGACAAATGGCGCCCAAAGTGTAGTCCATTGGAGAAGTAGCCGGAGGCGGGTAATCCACGGGATGACTAGTGACATCCAACGTCCGGGAAGAATAAAATCCGTGGTCGATCTCAGGATCGGCCATGCACCGATGACGATGAGGTTGGGAGAGCAGGTCGTATTCTTCTTCTCTTGGCTTCAAACTTCCCAAGGGGGAGAAAGGAGAGGGGTGGCCAAAGTGGAGAAGAGGGGGCGGGTGGTTTGGGTGAGAAGGTTTAGGTTAGATGGGGAGGAAGAGATTTACTCCAAATCTGAAATTAATTTCAGATTTTGAGTAATTTTGGAGGGAATCAATTTGAAATTGATCTCAAATTTCAAATAGAATATAGGGGAATTAATGGGCATTTAAAGGGGCCCATCAAGAAGGGGGGCCGACGGGTTCTAGAGAGAGGGGGAGGGGAGTTACTTCCAATCCTGAAATTAATTTCAGGATTTGAATGAAAATGGGAGGAATTAATTTGAAATATGATTTCAAATTAAGTGGACATTAATGCCTTGATTGGAGAATTGATGGGAGGGGACCATGCATGAGGCCGGCGGCAAGGAGAGGGGGAAGAGGGATTATGAGGATTTATTTTCTTTCCAATTAAGAATGGACAACGAGGAGGGGAACTAAATACTCCTCAAAATTTTAATTTCAAATAGATTCGAAATTAGAAACTTTCCTTAGATTTTGCAAATAAGGAAAGTTTTTGAATTTTGAAATTTGAATTTCAAAACTCACAAATTCCCTCTTGAATGCTTGATCCAAATTTGGAAATCATTATGAGGATTGAAATCATCATAACGATCGGCGAAAGAGGAGGTGGCCGCCGGTCAAAGGGAAGAAGGAGTTGCCACCGAGTTGATGTGGGCTTGGGTGGTGGTGGGATTGGATGGTGGAGGCTAAGCACTTGGTGGTGGATGGAGAGGGGAAGAAAGGAGATGAAAGAAAAATAAATAAGATAAATGTACAATAACGAACTCACAAAGAGATCTTAAGAACCGCGAATCTTGAACTCTTCCAAAGATTGACGGGTATTGCGAATCACCCTCCTTGGGCTTCTCCTCTCATGAACTCACTAAGAGATCAAACAAGCACAAACTTTTTTTCATTCAATAATTCATCATCTCATACAATGCATTAGGTCTCCTATAAATAAGACAAAATGAAACAAAAACTAAAAGACATAAATGCCCTCAGGGCTACAATATCAAATTACCACCCATAAGGGTAAAACAGTAAAACTGAAAAATAAAATAAACTACTACATAAAATGACTCAAAATAAAACTCTTGATCGTGGCTGTCGATCTCCGGCGTCTCCGATGGTACACGTGTCGAAATCGCTGGGGATGTCCTCATCAAAAGGTCTCCCTCAAACTTAAGGGAAAATTCTATAAGATGGTGGTGAGACCTGCAATGCTTTATGGTGCATAATGTTGGCAAATAAAGAGAAGCATAATATCAAGTTAAGTGTTGCAGAGATAGGATGCTCGGGTTGATGAGTGGCCTTATTCTTAGAGACATGATGAAATGAGCATACACATGAAATGGTTAGAGTAACTCTAGTGGAAGATAAGAATAGAGAGATCCGCCATAGATGGTTTGGTCACATAAAATAGCAGCCTTCCGATGACCCAATTAAAAAAATAGATGTATTAGATTTGACTTATCTTAAGAAAGATAGAGAAAGACCTGAAAAAACTTGGTTAGAAAATATTAGAAATGACCTTTATTTAGATTTAAATGAGAATTTGGCTCTTAACATGACACAATGGAGAAAAAGGATTCATGCGGCCAACTGCTCAAACACCTCTTAGACTTAAATCAAACTGCAAGAACAACATGAAAGAAGGGAACAAGAATCCAAGAAACTGCAAGGAAATTGGCCTGAAGGAATAGACGAACCTTTTCTAGGTTATCTTCTCTCTGTTTCTTTATCAATTATTTCATTTTATTCTAATATATCAGCAAATACCTATCAGCTTTCTTGTTCCAGGTTCGGTGCCTGTTCAAGTTTTTTTCTTTCCCGAGGAACACATGAACAACACTATCAAAACCTGCTGGTTGAAGTATTTCAGACCTGCATCCACAGCATAGTACTGGATTTGGCAGCTAGAACTGTAAAACCTGCAAAATGCTATTTTAGGATGTCGCACGCTTTTCAAAGCGCCGCGACGAGATTTAAGTAAAATTTTCAAGGTTATCGGAATGCAACGAAATTAATTTTAGAAAATCCTACGCGAAATTCTGATCGTTTTGGTATATAGAAGTTATACCAAATTTTGCCTAATTTTAGAGTTATTAATTTTAGAAGTCTCTAAATGCCAACTTTGCCCCTAGGTTTTTCTTAAGCCGAATTTACTTAAGTTAGGGTAATATGGACTTTTAGTAAACCCCAATTTCTCTTAATAGGCATAACCGACCCCTCCCCCTTCTCATTTCACGCGTGACCGAACGAAGAGAGGGGCGGAACCGAGCGGAAGGCGCGGACGGCAGGTTCGGCGAGAGCTCTCCGGCGACGATTTTCCGGCGAAAGTTTTAGGTCGAATCGAAGAGAACGACGAGTGGAATACTCAGGTACGATTATTTTAGAACGATACTTCCTAAATCTCAAGTTATTTGAGATCGAAAATTCTAGGGTTTTTCCAAAACCTAATTTTCTTTTAATTTTTCTTTAAGGGATTGTTAGGTGACGATTAGCAAAGCGTTTTAATGATAAAAATGAAGGAATTTGTGGAAATTTTGGAAGATTTAGAAAGTAGGGTTTTTGACCTAAAACCTTAATTTTGTAAGACACCTTTATGAAAATGATTTCTAAGAGTATTAGGAATGATTTTATAATAAAAAATTTTGGTTTTTAGTGGAAAACTCATTTTGTAATTTTTCCAATTTAATTAATCCGAAAATAAATATTATAATTATAATTATGTGTTTAGGAATGTTTTTAGAGCAATATTTTAGTGAAATTAAAGATTTATGAATTTCCAAAATTTAGGTATTTATTAAATCCGAAAATAAATGTTTATTTAATTATGCTTATCAATGGTTGATCGTCAAGTTTAAATTTAGGTATTTATTAGGAATGGTTAAGGGAAAAATGTTGGGTTTAGCTTTTAAACTTAGGAAATTTGATTTCTAATTGTGACAGGTTTACTTTATAAACTTTCTTAGGTAGTGATCGTCAAGTTTAAGGAGAAGGACTTGTGTCGAAGCGACGTACTGTACATAAAATTGAGGTAGGTACTTGTATTTAAATCAAATTTATGTCTCTAAATTATTTAATGTTTCTCTTTAATGTTAAGGAAATCATGTTTAGTTTATAACTGTTCAATTCCATGCAGCTTTTACATGTTAAGTTTGAATTTTTATTCGTACATAAGAATGATGCTGTAATTGCTTAATGTCTCACATTTGAATTCTATATAAATATGGAAAATATTTATGTATGAAACGAAATGAACGAACCCTTATGAAATTCTGAATAATTTAACCCTATAAGATTTATTAGATTGCATTTGCATGTTGATCCGGAAGTACCAAACTAATGGTAATGGAGCTTTCATAAGCCAAATGGTAATGGGGCTTGTATAAGCCAAATGGTAATGGGGTTCTTCGGAGCCAAATGGTAAAGGAAATGGCCAAAACTTTTGACTGCGTACCTGATCAGTACGAAAACTGGTACTTCCGGGACGGGTGAATATTTTATGATTAAAGTATTTGATGCATATAAATGAAAGGATTTGATGAAAAGAAAGGTTAATGAAAGAAAGAGTTTAAGATGAATGAAAATGCTAAAGGAAATATATAAGAAAAACTCATGTATGAAAATGTTATTAAATTTATGCTTATCAATGGTTGATTTTTTTTTTAAGAAATGAATGTTTTATTTTTATTTAAGTCATGAATTTGAATTGAATACATGTTTCCTGCTGAGCTTTAGCTCATTCCTAGTTTTGGAAATATTTTTTTTACAGGAGAGAAGTAATGGCTGCACGACGACCTTACACTTATCGTCGTAGGGAACCTCAGGAGGATGAAAGGTTCCTTGTTATGGTTTAGTTTGAGTCTAAATTTATTTCCATGCAGTTTGTGGGTTTGAATTTAAAGTTTGGAGTTTATGTAATGAATGTTTAAAGTTTAATAGTTATGTGAGACAGTTAATGGTTTGGAACTTTTATTTCATTTTTGGGTGTATTTTTAGTGGCTCTTTCAATTAATGTTTGGATGATGTTTAAAGCATTAATATAAATGGTTTATGTTTATTTATGTTTTTCAGTACGACCTTTTTTGCTCCCGCCTCGTTAACTCGGGCTAGCCGGGTCGGGTCGTGACAAGAACTAACCAGGAAGAATAATTGGGTGACCGTCCCTCTGTTGAAGAATTTTTTAGAACATTTATTTTAACAAAGGTTTTGGAAACCAGTTTTAGTTGTGCAAGGTCCATTTTAACATGAATTTTGAAAACTTCTTGGAATTAATAGAGATTAAAAGTTTTCTGATAGGAAACACTTGGATTCACAAGTGTTCCTAGCCAAAAATCAATAAACTGCAGCAGATTTATTGCTGTCCACAGCAGGAAACAGCCCAAAAACAGAGAAAAACAGGAGTTTTACACGAGTAATCTGAGAAAAAACGAAGAAAAACTCTTGTATTTCACTAGTAGATGAATAAAACAGCAAAGATACAATTGATCCTCAATTCGAGAGGAGGATCAATCTCTCCCAAATCTCTAGACGCCGCTAGAGCCCAAAGAAAACCTAAATCTAAGAGATCTCAAATTTCAGCCAACTTCAAGATACCCAAAACCTAGGAAAATCTACTATTTAATGCATACAATTCAAAAGGAATTTCCTAAACAATCCCTACAATCAATTTCCCTCCTAAAATCCATTCAAAACCCTTCCAGAAACCGTCCCGCAAGGCATGCGTCACGCGCGGCTTCCTCCTAGGCGGAAGCTTTCTCCGCCTGTTTGCAATTTCTGCCCGTGAACCGGTCCCGCCTGGACCGGTCCAGTGGACCGGTCTAACATTTTCATGCTGATATCAGGATTTGTAAAAATCTATATCATGATATAATTAAAGAAATAAGTTTCATTTGAGTGGTGTTTCGAACTTCTTTACAGTGTCAGATAGAAAGAATACCTAATAAAGATAAATGAAAGTCAAAAGATTTAAATTTGCTGCAATTGTCCGTACTAAACATCAACTCAGGCCATTATTCTTTTTAAAAGACGATTTATGGCCCTTTCCCACAGCTCATGATCTTCTCCTCCTCAATCAATATTGCTTCAGTCCTGCACACATCACTATAAACTCCAATGTTTTGAAAACCGGACCGGACCGGCCGGTTCAACCGGTTCAACCGTGAACCGGTCTGGTAGCCGGTCCGACCAAGCTCCAGAACCGGCTCTGCATCAAACCGGATCAAACCGGATTGAACCGGCGGTTCAACCGGTGAACCGTTGAACCGGCCCGGTTTGGAAAGAACCGGCCGGTTCATAAAAAAATTTATTTTTGTTTTAATTAAAATTTTAAAAATATATTTTAGTTAATTAAAACTTTTTAAAATATTTTTATTAAGTGTGATGATTAATATCATCATAATACATACAAGTTATCTTAAATATCTCACATAATTTGTTTGACAAAAAGAGCACTTCTCACTTTATAAAGGGTTCAAGGAAGCATCCTCAAACTCTCCCTATGATGTGGGACTAAAAAAGTTGCATGAATAGCTTAGAATGTGAATTTGGGCTTATTTGGGCTTCAAATTTTTGCTTAGTTGGGCTTAAAAATTTTGCTTAGTTGGGCTATTTGGATAATATATATTATAAATTTGCTATAATATATATTATAAAATATTAATATTATAAATTTATATATTATTTTAAATATTATTTTAAATATTATTTTTATAAATATATTTAATTATAAAAATATAAATATATTATTTTTAAATGATATTTATATTTATAATTTTATATTATTCTTAAATGATATTTATATGTATAAAATTTTATTATATATTTTAAAATTGTATAAATATTATTAAATACTCATATACTTATATTATATGAATTTTATTTTATTAATTTTTACTAATTTTATTATTTATTACATCATCCGGTTCGACCCCGGTTCGACCGGTCGAACCGGTCAAACCTTGAACCTCTCTCTCTTCCGGTTCGTTGTCCGGTCCGGTTTTCACAGCCTTGATAAACTCCCATCTAAATAATGCACCGTCCTGACCATTCTAGGTTTTTATTTCTATTGAGAAAGCAAACTAACAGATACAAAGGATGCTCAATCTCATTAACATGAAAGAAGCGGAGAAATTAGAAACATCAAGTTTCACCCATTTCCTGCCTTTTTAATATACTTAAAAGGAATATATTAATATAAAATAAAGCCAATATTGAAATCTATCACATCCACATATCACTAGATCATCCATTGCCCTATTAACTTCGTATCGATTAAAACTACATATTATCCCCACATCTTTGAAATTTCCCCTCCTGTTCTAACTTTTAACTCATGCCAAAAACCCATTCAATTCACAAGATAATGCACTCTGCAAATAGCATACATCAACTTAACTAACTTTTAAATATCTAACACCTATATCTTAATGCAAAAAACGAACTTCTCAAAACTTAAGTATGATTGGGAACTTTTTGGGCACTCCACATAACATCAAATTTTAGATATTACTTGATGTAGAACGAAAAAAATGGCTTTGCTAGGGAGAGAGCTTGAAGGCAATAATCTGTTACGATTCCTATTAGGAAATCTGAAACATTTCAGATTTTTCTCACAGAATCTGAGAGAATTGGAGGTGGAGAATAGCTTCACGCCTTTTCCCAATATTCTGAGAATTACTTCAGGTTTCCTTTCTAAAACCTGAGAAGGAAATCTCAAGTTCGAGTAGTACGGGTTGAAAAACAACCTCAGATTTCCTCTCCGAAATCTGAGAAAAAGTTCTCAGATTTTGTGCTTAGGAAGTAGAGCAAACAGATGAGGAAAAGACTTTAGAATTAGAAATTTAAAGGAGGCAATCAGTATTCTCACAATTAAGGAGGCGGCTGATTATGGCCAAATGTTGGAATTAATTTGTAGAGAAAACTGATGTAGAACTTGAGCAATCCAGCAGCAGAAAAAAGGCAATATCCCGTGGACAAATTTTGGGAGAATTCAATTAGAGGGTGGCGGTAAGCAAGGAGGAAATTAGGGAGTATTTCCTAATAGGGTTGGACAATCTTTCCAACGTGATGGGCTGCACTTGTGGAGAATTTTCAACAACCCAGCAATAGGGAGAAAGGAGCCGGCGGGATAAGGAGTGGATTGGGCTCTTATTTCCTAAATCCACTATCTAGATTTAGGAAATAAATTAGAGCCAAGGGGTGAAAGGAAATCTCGGCTAGCCTGAGATTAAGGGAAATTGCAATTGTTTTCCTTAAACAGGGATGGGAATTAGGAAGTAATTAAGGATTTAAGCCAAGGGGGATGGAGGGGCTGGCGGGTTACATGAGTAAGGGGGGCATTTAATGAGGTGATTTAATTTGGAGAGTGATTTGAGGGAATTAATGTTTTAAATCTAAATTTAAATTCAGATTTGAGAATTAAGGACGATTGGCTTAAATGGTGGGAGAGATTAATGGTGTGAATAATGCTAATTCGAACTCTAATTTTGGAATTCAAATTTGCATTAATGAAGAGCTCTTCCCTAATTGGAAACTAATTGATTACAAGGGAAGGATTAAGGGAGGCCGGCGGGATTTTTGAATTCAAAATTCTGAAATTTTATTTCAGAATTAATGACATCATTAAATGCCTAATTATTAAGAATGAATTAAGCAATAAATAAATTTGAATTCAAATTTGAATTTTGAATTCAAATCCTTCATTAACTTAATCCCTCCAATTTAGGAAAGGCAATTAATAATTGGAGCAAAGGTGGGGGTTCTCGGTTGGGGTGGAGGGGTTGTTAAAAATGGCGGTTCAATGGGAAGGAGGAAGGGACCGGTGGCGGTGGAAGGAGGAGATGGGGATGTCGACAAAGAGAAAATGAAAAGATAACGAAAAGAATAAAACCACGAACCCGGCCGTCTCCAAGGTTGGTGGGTGATACGATTGCCCTTCTCCAAGGGACTTCAAATCACGAGCCCGGACCCATCTTGTGGCTGGTGACAACTCCGAATCCTTCCCATAGGAATCTCACTAACGCTCTCTCACAAGAAGAACACAAATGTGGAAAACTTAAAATTTTCATATCAAATTCATCATACCAAATACAAGAGAAGGGGCCTCTATATATAGGCCTCAAAAGAAATTAAAAGACAGATTAGCCCCTTGGGCTTACATAAGACAAAAGGGTAAAAAGGGAAATTGCAAAATTAAATCAAAATACACTTAATAAACTAAAATAAAATAAAGTGATCTCGGTCGTCGATCTTCAGCTCCTCCTCGGATAGGTATGGACGGTTGGATGTCCGCATCATTACTCCATCAAACATATCTTTAACAACAACAAACAGGCATTCCAAATACAATTTCTCCTCAATAACCTATTAAATCAACTTAATTGCACTTGATCATATGGTTTTGTAGGTCAATAAAACATACGTAGAACTGATTATTATCATTTATACTCTTTGTTAATTTCCTTATCAAATTACCTCTACATAAGATCTTCAAGGCATAAAATTAAATTAATTTTCCAATATTAATATGATTTTTTTCTATTATTGTTCACTCTACCAGATATTCATGATATGACTCGGAAAACCAAATTCACATTAGTCAACACAAATCAGTATATCTCCTTAAATCTTAAATTTAGTACAAAAGTAGTTCTTTACCCGTCATAATTTCTTTTCTAACTAATCAAACAGACCTATAGTCTTTCTAAACCAAGAGCTAATAGTCTAATGTAGACAAAAAATATGCACACCAAACTAAGAAAATTAAATCATTTTTTTTAACAATTTTATAACTGGATAGTGACATAATAACAATACGAGTCAAATAATAGCCTAAGGAAAAAATATGCAAAAGACAAAATAAAGAGCATGAAGCAAAAGCAAACATCAGAATCTGAAATCACTCAATTGGACCTACTTGCATATTAAACTATATTGTTAACAAATATTGCAAAAAAAGGACAAAAAAAATAGCCAAATCATTGCTAAAGAGTGTCATAAACAAATGAATACACCTCTTCCACTCTCATATCTTCAGTGCCCCAATCAAGATTAGCATTGCCAATGATTGAACATCTGGATTGCAAAGTCCCAAGAAGCATGCGGATACACGTCAAAATACTTTCACAACTCAGTTTTGAGCATGAATATTTCTCAAGATTGTCATGTAATGAATTAACCTGGCAAGTATAAGAACGAAAAATAGAGTATCAAACTATCAAACACCAAAATGTGGCCTGCAATCCAAATTGTATAAAAATAATAATAAAGAATTATCATAAAAAATGGAAAATAACTGAATCATAAATAATCTGGGATGTAATTATAAGCAAAATTAGAAATTAGAATGCATCAAGATCGGGAGAGGATGTACCAATGAGGAAAGTGAAACAGAAGAACCATGGAAGTACTTGCAAAGGTTATACAAAATACTCTCGGAAACCTGCAGAAAAGAAAATGCTCAAAGTTGTTATGCAATTGCCACATAATAAATACAAAAAGAAAGTAAAATAAAAATGAAAAGAAAAACTAACCTTAGCATCATCTTCTTTACCCAGAAGTTCAAACAAAGTTTCCCAAGCAAGTTTAGGTGAAACAGAGGAAAAAGAGGAAATCACAGAAACTAATGTTAATTTACGCTGCATGGGATTGTAAAACATGGTTGAAGAATTGCTTGTAGGTGAATTAAAGGAATCTGCATCTCTGGAACAATTCTCAGCATCTAGATCCACATCCATGATGCGGGCTGTACCATCAAATGCAGAATTGGATTCTTGAAAACCTGGGAGTTGAAGAGCTTGTGCATCCAATCCAGAACAAAGGCTAACTGTAGCATTAGAAAACACAGTAAATGATCTACCAAGAACCGCCAAAATTTTCTCAGCGGACTGAATGACTTGGAGTAGCTCGGTATCAATATGTTTTTCGTCTTTAAAAAGTCTGAAAAGAGGACCAGATATAAAACTTTGCAAAGACATAAAAGTGGACCGTGAACCATCAAACATGCAGCCAACGCTAACAGAACCGCCTCGTTGAACTTCATGAAAATTTTCATCAATCAAATAAGCAATATGGTCAATCAACTTTACAGTATAGTTTAACAATTTATTGTAATAAAGTCCTTTCTCATCTTTTAGCCTGCAATAATGCCAATAAAAAATTGAATTAAAAACAAACAGTTTTTCCATTTAAAGTTGAAAGCCTATATCAATGTTACCAACCAAACAAAAACATAATAATTACAATTAGCAGGAAGAGAACTATATGCATCTGTTAATATGGATCCAAATCAACATGTTAATGAATATTGATGATGACAACGCCTTCAAAGCCAAATATAAAGATAGTAATTAGAACTGTAACAAAATCCTAAATTTAAAATATCAATTAAAAAAATAACAATCAGGTTGGTGAAAAAATTTTGAAGTTCTAAGGCTATGCACTAAGCGGAAGAGCTTCATCAGTGATGAGCAACAACAAATTTGTTGATGTTATTTGTCCATACAAAAATTTAAATTACTGATGAAATTTACAAAAATATGAAACTACGTGCATAGACATCTTACAACTTACATGTTATCTTTCAGCCTAACTGATAATCATTTAACTCTATACCAAATGAATGTAATCACTCATTATAAAGCACTCCCACGTCTAAAGAGTAAAAGAAAATTAGCATTGATGATAAAATAAACAAAGAGGGCACAAATTCCTGAATAAGTGACACAACTTCCTGAGTAAGTAACACAAACTCCATGATTGTTCAACTGAGAAGGAAAGACATGTAGCATGTTATCATAAAGCCCAATTAAGAAGGCGAAACTAATATCATAATGCAGTTCGTTTGTCATAGATCAAACAAATCAAAATATCATTGGTCAGCAAAATCTGTACATTTCATCTTTTAAATGACAAGGCCATACATAGTAATCATAGGCTACATTTCATGAGAAATCATTAAATTTGTAATTTAAAATGATGTGACAAATAGTTCACTACTGGAAAGAGAACCAACCTTGAAAAAAATGAACAATGGATAAAATTGCACAAAAGAGAACAAATGTTAATGAGGTTCCCTAAAACTGTTTTCTCAAAATCCTTGTTTGATCCCATAAGACCAGAAATATACTCTTCCATTTCATGCAGCAATGGCTCACGGATCTGCCGAGGAATACGAATGCTAGGATAACTCTTCACTAGCACCTAATCATGCATAAATTTAATTAAGGCTAAAAGATGAAAATATAGAAAACTAAATGAAAATAATAACATTAATAAATAAGAAGAACCTGAACGGTATTATGTTTATGCAACATGCTTAAAGTTTCAATGGAGCAATCAAGCACTTCAGCGTCTAACAGAGCCTGATCTGAATCTTCCATTGATGACAACTAAATAAAATTATCAAAGGATAGATCAATTAAACACAAAACATGAGAAAACAGTGGGAAAGAATAACAAAAAAAAGTTTCAACATTTACCTTGGCCTTTAAAACCTGAGCATCTGCAAATATAGATACCTCCTTATAAAAAGGTAAAAGATGACAAAAACCAGCAGCAAGTGAATAGGAAACTAGTGGAATCAACAAAATTGCTTGCTCGTTTAAAGTGTTGGGTTCCTGAAATACATTAAGAACAAGCAGTTAGTGATTCAATTTAGTACAAATGCACGCTAAAAGAAACAGATTAAGTTATATGAAGCTTTTAGAAAACAATGTAGAATTGCATTACAATCTGCCTTAAGATATTCCATAAAGAAGCAAAAAATTCTAAAAGCAAACCGCAACCACTAAAGAAGTGAATACGGTAATATTTACAATGACAAAGAATTTCTAAATATCGTTAAACAGAAGGCCTCATCACAGTTCTACAAGCATCAAGAAATTCAAAAGATTCAACCAAAACAAAAACACACAAATATCTTTTACACCGAGACTGGCACATATAAATATGACAAAGTTACAAAAGGTAAAAGAGTGAGGAATGATAAGAAAGAAATGTAGATTCAATATCAACATTGCTACAACATAAACAACCTTCATTGAAAAGTTTATCGAAATATATTAGCCATCTATGTTGAATATCCACTTCTCAAAAAATATACTTTTTGATCTTCATCCTTAATGCACTTCACTTGAACTAATTTTTTCTTTAATATGTATGCTTGGCTATCTTATATAAATCACTAAAAATTAATTTTTTTGTATCACATATTACTTTCTTAGACTCCTCATGGGCCCCTCTATCTTTCCCAATTTTTTTAGCTTTTACATCTAAACTAATTTTTATAATAAAACTTCTTATTTTATCTTTTATTGTATATTTTATCTACACACCAACTATTTTAACCATTAGAAAATAATTTTTTATTCTACAACCACATACTATACAACATTCTTAATATCCCAATTTTTTTAAATACCTTCATCTAATCATAGAATAATATCTTACCTTATTTTTCATTTTTCACCTCTTCATTTTAAAATTCAAAACTAACAAGCGATGTTGTGTACATAAACTTTCAATCGAAATGACTTTACAAACTTTGGAATCTAAATGATCTATTTTTCTTATAAGAAAATAATCAATGTGAGATTTACAATGTCAATTCTTGTAAGTGATGATATGCTCCTCTCTTTCCTTAAATAAAGTATTAGCAATTATAAAATCAAATAACAATAGCAAAATCTAGTATAGTTCTACCACCTTCATGAGTCACTCCACACTCATAGCAACCATGAATACTTTTAAAAACTTCAATTCAACTCAAAGCTATGCTATAATGAAATCTTTAAAGCTATAATTCTATCTCCAATTCAACTCAATTATAATGCCTTGTAAATCTCACAGGCACACCAAAAGGTGTATCCATCGTTTAAAAAGTACTAAATTATTGAAAGTAAACTCTCTTGCATACACAGAGAAGTCTGCAAATATTAAAAATTGAAATTTCGCTCACCCAAAATGTTGTATAGACCTCAAAAAAATATAATGTCAAAATATACGACTCCAAAACCGTGCAATCACTCTAAATGATCATTAAATTACTTTAAAAATTTGCAAATTTCTTTCAAGCATCAATTCAATTTTGTCAAGTTGAACACATAAACTCAAGTGATTCATTTATCTATAGGATAGGTTCATAAATCCCAATTTTTTTATATCGATTTTATACATGTCAAAGACTAGAGTTGACAGGATTTATATTAAACCAAACATTTATGCAAACAAAGGGTATATATTTTAAAAACAACTCCTGCTCTTGGTGATGAGGACATCGTCAGTGATTTCGACATGGTACCATCGGAGACACCGGAGATCGACGGTCATGATCATGAGTTTATATTTTGAGTCATTTTATGTATTAGTTTATTTTATTTTTCAGTTTTACTACCCTTATGGATGGTCTTTTGATATTGTAGCCCTGAGGGTATTTATGTCTTTTAGTTTTGTTTCATTTTTTGCTTATTTATAGGAGGCCTCATGCATTGTACTTGATGATGAATATAGAATGAAAATTTGCCTCTTATGTTCTCTTTGTGAGTTCAACCCTCCTCGATCTCTTAGTGAGTTCGTCGGAGAAGATAGATCTCTTTGTGAGTTCTAAATTTTTCGCCAAACTATTTTTGTCTTCGAGAGTTCTAAATTTTTGCCAAGTTATTTTCGTGGAGATCCGGATTAAAGATAATTGAGGTGAGTGGATTTGTAGCAAATCGAATCCCAAGAAATTCCCCTCCTCCCTTCCCCTCACCCCTTGCCGCCACCTCCCCTTGAGCCGCCTAGGCCTCCGGCCTGCAAACCCCCACCCGCCGGCCAGCAGCCCGCCGACCACCCCTTGGACCCCCATGCCGTCGGCCCCCTCTAGCTTCCCCATTTGAATTTTGAATTCCCCTCTCTTAATGACTTTACTAATTAAGTCATATTAATTTGGGAAATTAATTAAGAGGAGTTACACATATTTGAAATTCAAATTCAAATTCCCTCTTATTTTCATTTGAATTTGGGAGTTACTTATGATAATCAATTCTGAAATTAAATTCAGATTTTTTATTATGTTTATTTAATTCTTTGTGGTCCCCATGTAATTAATACTCAAGCCCCTCTCTCCTCTACATGTGACCGGCCCCTTAATGGGATTTTTCTCTCTCCCAATTTAAATTCAAAACCCCACCAAATCAGCCCATAATTATCTCCTCAATTAACACCTCTAGCTATTAATGAATTAATTTGAAATTTCAAATTAATCTCCCTCCAAAATCATTTCAAGCTGAATTTAATTCAGTTTTCTAATTTTCCCCTCTTCCCCTTGCTCACAACCAAGCCCCTCCCCTCACTAAACCGCCACCGTTCCCCCCTCCTCTTCCCCCATATTTCCATCTGTGCTCCTTCACCTCCCTGCAAGAATGCATGGCGGTTTCGGAGCGTGATCACGGATTTGTGTTTGACTTTCAAGGGGACATCGACGTCGTCCGTTCGCCATTCAGTGACGTTGGGTTCGGCTTCGACCACACCATCGAGGATTACCTGAACCGTATTCTTCACACCCTCGTGGACGTCCTCGACGAGCAACTTCAAGTAAACTATTGGATCATCAACGGTCGTCCATCATCTTCCCCAAATCCATCTTCTTCCCCGGCGACTAGTCCTCTCGGTGTCACTTGTGTAATAGTGGCATCTCTAAGCGTGCTTGCAATTCTCCTCCGCTAGCCTCCACTTTCAAGAGTTAAGTGAAGGACCTCGAGGTAAAGGATCTAGATTTTAAATTTCATGCTTTGTTATAATTGGTTATTTGCATTACCTAAATCTTTGGTTATTGTTTTGCAAGTTCTAGTAATCTCAACGTGTAATCTATTGCTATTGCTTAATCTTTCAACGTCATATTCTTAAACTTTAACTTGAGCAGACAAAGAGTTTTTTGGTAGCAAAGTAAAGTTCATCACTTATATTAATATCTTAACTGCAATTCTTGTTTATCGCATTTAGTTTCACATCACTTGGTCAAATCAAACAAGCTAGCATTATTGAAGACTGGAAATTAGCTACTCAATCACAACTCTATCTCAAGTTATTTTGCCTTGCATTTCCATAAGGCCTTCAAATATAAAACGTTATGATTAGAATGTTTTAAGTAAGGATGAATCACTCAAAAATAGCTCAAAATAAACTTGATTCAAATAAAAATAAACATTTATGTTTCATCTCACATGCTCATACTCATATCTATTTTATAAGAATATAATATATATATATTTATTTATAATTCTTGCATATATGCACACCTATGTTATATATAGCTTTTAAAAACTTAAGTGATAGTATAGAGATATTTACATAAATATAATTCATTTATGAATTAAGAAAATATTGTGACTTAAGAAACTTGGCCAGACTTAACTCGAAAATCAACTTTGAATAAATCATTTTAGCTCAACACGAACTTGCAGAATTAAAATATAAATTTTTTTATCTCGAATTGAGACCAGCTCACTCCAACTCAACTCAATTCCAATGCTTTCTAATTCATAAATTCTTTACACTTCCGTCAGAGAATAAGTCATGGCATGGACCAAAACAAAATATTGATGCGGATAGCATAATACATCCATGTTTCTAATGTTGTTTTCTCTGAAAGGAGGGTGAGTCGCATTACTAGTCTTTGCTATTGGAGTTTGTATAATCCTCTAAACAACGGTTTCAACATCATCATCAATAGACTTGTCCTAACTATTATGAGTTAGCTTTGTGAATCTAGTTTTTTTTTCCTTTGCAAAATCTAGTTTATTGGTTTTTAGTATCTTAAAAGAACTAGGAGATTGCAATTAAAGGAATATTAACCGAGACAATCAGCATATTTCGGGAGTAGTTACTAAGACTGAAAAGCATTTGGCTCATATATTTGACGAATAATCTTAATAATATCAAATATATTAGAAAAGAAAATTTTAAATTTTAATCATATCAAACCTTGGCTAAGATAAATACCACATTGCTTAGTCTAGAATTTGATGCAAAGGAAAAAAAAATTAGAATATGCAAATATGAACTGCCACAACAGTCTCCAGTATGAAAAAACAAACCTTCAAATTGACCAGATCTAACGATGCTTTCAATAGATTTTTTCTAAGATGATAAACATCCCGAAGGTCACCCTGGGCAGTTCTCACATCAATAACAAGAAGTTAGGATATTAGACTCAAAAAAAATGAGAAAAAGAGAAATGAAACATTAATGGCTACAAAATCTACATGAAAACAATAATCAAAAGCAGAAAATTCTCTAATTATTGAATTCAAGCACAAATTAATAAAACATTTGGTAGTTTATTTATGTGATCACAACTGAATATATATTTTGCCACTCAGCTTATTCCAAATGGTAGAGCTCATTTTTCATAAAGTGACTAGATGTTGAATGCATTTCAATAAGATGCTTGACAGCATTAATCTCATGAAGAAATTGGACTTCATTTGGTACAAGAGCTGAAAAAATATTTCAAGTGTCATATCGAACAAGAGACTTCATCATAGTTTAACGTGTAGAATACATGTATTTCTCTAAGAAAGTAATGATGACTTTTTCTGATATTTCACCTAATTTAACACTCACGGGTAAAATTCAATGCTACCAATGTATCAAATAATAAGCAAAATAATATAAATATAAATATTAGTAATAAAATATTACAATGAATGCAAGTACCAACTTATCCTGCACAAACAAATTTATGTACAATTCCAAGTTCCAACACATATCTGCCATAAAAATATCTCCCAAGGATACTGATGACTGCACAAGATACCTTACAGTGATAGGATAATAAATTAAACCAGAGTAAGAACCACAATAGTGAAGCCCGCATCATGTATTGTTTAACTTCCACAAAACACAATAAGGCTTCATACAATTGTTCAACCTTGGCAACAAATACAATCATTAATTCTGATATAAGCTTTTGAGCATTTCAATAATGAACACCTCAGCTTTTGTCTTTAAATTCAGTTTAATAGTAAGCTAGATCAATACAGGAATGACACATGTTTTTTACAAATTAAATTGAAATTGGTAAGCATGAGAATTTTCCCATTTGATTTAATAATAATAATAATAATCCAAAGGATCTTTTACATCTCCAAGGCATTTTCTAATTACATTGTTAAATTAAAGTGAACATTTTTAATAGATAAACTTTAGATATGGTTTCTGAATAGTATTTAGACCTAAAATGTTGTCAGAAGTGGAGTACTGTTTGAAGCTGTATGTAGCTTGCAGCTGAAGGAAGAAAACAAAAATGTTGGCATATATAAATTTTGACATGTACAAAATCACAATGCAAAGGAAATAGGAATTATTAATATAATCAGTAATTGGACAATCAACGGCGAAAATTTGTAATGGCTCAACCTGCAATAGTTGATTAATTATCAGAATTGGCTGCTACTTTCTAAAAATATATTCAATGAAAGAAAATTGAAGGGATTTTACTTCAAAAAGATTGTGTGCTTCCTGGGGAAATAATAACTATTACACCGAGTCTAGAAATCCAGTTCCTAAGCAACTTTGAAGATTTTAATGGAGAATATTGAGCAATCAACAAAAAAGTCAAGTGCTCGATGGTAATCAATACTTCCTCATTAAGTTGCTAGTGAAGAAATGAAGCATCGTGCATTAGTATTTCTTGGGGGTTTGCATACAATTCTTCAAAGCAGCAATCAACTCAAAGGATAATATCTGACGTGGTGCATGAAGGAACCCAATTCAGATTTTGGACCAAATTGACATGTTATTTCAAAGAAGAGCAAGTGCAGACGAGGAATGGTTAGCAGCGTACACAAACATTGTTCAAAAAAAAGCTGAAGAAGGCCTAAGCAATTTTTTATACACAATACAAGTATGTTGATGCACATAGGCTGGAGAAGGAACAGAGAGGATTCATGGAAATGCTTTACCTCCTTAAGGACTGATACTCAACAGGCATTCACGACCTGCTCAAAAGCAAAATATAGTTTAATTGCGATTAATGCATATTAACTTAAGTCTCTAAGTCATTGGGCTAGTCTTTTACATCAAATTCTTCATTATATGTCGTTATATTTTAAAACTTTTTGGGTTGTTCGGCAGCAAGTTCTCCGCAAAATTTAAGCAAGATTTAACTCAAATCTTGTCAAGCAGTAAGAAAAAAAAAATGTTGATACTGCAGAATTTTAAATCTCATTTATCCCCAGTTTTATCTGAACTCCCAAATTTCCAAAATCTGAGCATTCAGCAAATTTAAATTAAATTCGCAAGGTCTCACAAACTATTCATCTTCATATTCAGCAAATTCCTAACTTCTATATCAGTGAGGGTTTTGATAATTTGGATAAGAGGTAGATGGTTGAGATAAGTTCATGATTGGCAATTTATAAATTTGATCTTCTTAAGGTTGATAACTGTATTAATTATTAATATTAGTGGGGTTAATTAAACAAGAAACACTAATTAAAATATTAAATGAATTTTAATACTTAATGTTGGTTAATTAAAAAGATATTACTTAAAATAACTGATATTGTTTGTGATTTAATTTAATCAAAATAGAAGAAATTGTGTTAGCTTTGTAAATTATTAATTCATTATCAATTAGGATATTATCTCATGCTGATTATAATTTGATTCAGCAAATTATAATTTGATTCAGCAAATTATAATTGACTAAAAATTTCAACTAAATCACTAATATTCAATCAAGCATATTAGATATAGATAAATTAATTAAAAAAATTAAATTATCTGTAAAAATTAAAATTAATTAATTAATAAGACATTAACTTGAGCTAATGGGTGTTATTTTTGGTTTCCTTTGAGTAAATAGAAGTTAATGTGTTTAATTAGAGTGGTAAATTACTAATTCGTGAATAATAGAGATGTTAATAAACTAACTATGATTAATTAGTCAAATGGTTAATATAGGGCATGAAGATATAATAAGCCTCACAATCATAAAAATCATTACATTCTGAATTAAGTAGCCAAACAGTTTATCTAGATTTAAGGCCTATCATGTCAAACCGTTTTCAAGTTTTAACTATCAAGATGTATTAAATACGGCTTTAAAGAACTAACTAAATCTAACTTGAAATACTGTCGTTGCTGGTAATGTTTAAGAGATCAAGGAATTTATTGGCTTACTAAACTTTTTAATATTATTATGAAGACTAAAAAGATGTCAGTTGAGCTCAACGAGTATGTTTGCTCCTATTTTTAAGGATAAGAGTGATGCATATGAGTGTGTGAATTATAAAGGAATTAAGTTAATGTGTCATACATTAAAACTACAGGAGAGAGTAATTAAGAAAAGGTTACGGCATCATACTAATGTTTCTCAAAATGAGTTTGGATTCATGCCGGGTAGGTCTACTATGGAAGCCATACATTTATTGAGAGGTTTGATGGAAAGGTATAGAGCGAGTAAGAAGGATCTACATATGATATTTATTAATCTAGAGTAACCATATAATAAAATTTTAAGAGAAGTGCTCTCAAGAGTTCTAGAAAAGAAATGAGTTAACAATACTTATATTCAAGTCAAATAAGGATATGTAAATAGGAGCTATTACTTGTGTAGTTGTGTTAAAACACAAGGTGACTTGACCAAGTATTTTCATATTATAGTTGGATTACATCATGGATCAACTTTAAGTTTATATCTTTTGATTTAGTCATGGATGTTCTTACTAGACATTTGCAAGAGGATGTGTCATGGTGATGTTTTTTGCTAATAATATTCTTCTTGTTGATAAGAATAGAGATAGAGTTGAAGGAAAACTTGAACTATGGAAGTCAAACTTAGAGTCTAAAGGTTTCCATTTGAGTAGATCTAAAACCGAATATATGGAGTGTAATTTTAGTACTAATAGATATAGTGGAGGGATTGTGACTTTGAGCGATCAAGTCATTAAAAAGAGTATATGATTTAGATATCTTGAATCTATTGTTCAAAGCGATGGTGAAATAGATGGGAATATTATTAGTAGAATTCAAGTTGGATGATTGAAGTAGAGGAATGCATCAAGTCTATTGTGTGCTAGATAAGTGCACCTCAAACTTAAGGGAAAATTCTATAAGATGGTGGTAAGATTGCAACGCTTTATGGCACACAATGTTGGCCATTAAAAGAAAACAAAAAAATAAATCAAATGTCGTAGAGATGAGGATGCTTAGGTGGATGAGTGGTTTTACACTTAGAGACAGAATGCAAAATGAATATATACGTAAAAAAGTTGGAGTAGCTCCAGTAGCATATAAGAATAGAGATAATCACCTAAGATGGCTTGGTCACATTAAACGCCGGCCTTCCAATGACGCGGTTAGAAGGGTAGATGTATTAAATATTACCTATGTTAAGAAATGTAAAGGTAGACCTAAAAAGACTTTGTTAGAAAGTATTAGACATGATATTTTTTTAATAGATTTAAATGAAGATTCAACTCTTAATAGGACACAATAGAAAAACAAATTCATGTAGCCGAGCTCACATTGTGGGATATAGGATTATTATTGTTGTTGTCGTCGTAGTAGTACTACTACTACTAAATCTAACTTGAGTTTAAGTCCTACTTGAGTTAAAGCCTACTTGCAACCAAACAGCACCATGTTAGTTATGTGTTTGTTAGTCTTTCTGTTATGAACCCTAACTCTAATAGTCAATACAAAGGATTCCAAGTCATGTACTAAATAATATAGTAATGTGATGAAAGAAATTTGTAGCCAGTTTAGCTCCTGAGCCTCTCACCTCTCAATATCCTTTATCTCTCCTCTCTCCTCTCTCCTCTCTCCTCCTCTCTCCTCTCTCCTATCTCCTATCTCCTATCTCCTATCTCCTATCTCCTATCGCTTCTTTCTTCTCTCATCTCTCCATGTCTCTCGACTCTTCTTGGTCCCTAACTCCTGAACTGATTCCTCTTCTATCTCTTTCAAGGCACTGTCAAGAACAAATTTTCCAGCATCCACATCTTCAGTCAAAAGGAAAAAAAAAGTCTACGTAAAGAAAAAAAAAAAGATTTAAAAAAATATATATATTTTTCCCCGCTGCAACTACTAAACTTTAGCCCAGACAAAGATAAGAACAACAACAACAACAACAACATCAAGCCTTTATCCCACTACGTGGGGTCGGCTACATGAATCTTTTTTCTCCATTGTGTCCTATTAAAAGTCAAATTCTCGTTTAAATCTAATAAAGAAAGGTCATTCCTAATATTTTCTAACCAAGTCTTTTTAGGTCTACCCCTACCTTTCTTAACATAAGTCAAATCTAATACCTCTACTCTCCTAACCGGGTCATCGCAAGGCCGCCGTTTTATGTGACCAAACCATCTAAGACGACTTTCTCTAATCTTATCTTCTACTGGAGCTACTCCAACCTTTTCACGTATATGCTCATTTTGTATCCTATCTCTAAGGGTAAAGCCACTCATCCACCTGAGCATCCTCATCTCTGCCACACTTAACTTAGTATTATGCTTCTCTTTTAAAGGCCAACATTCGGCACCATAAAAGCATTGCAGGCCTCACAACCATCTTATAGAATTTTTCCTTAAGTTTGAGGGGTAAATTTCTATCACATAACAAGCCCGATGCATTCCTCCACTTCAACCATCCAACTTGAATTATGCTGATAATATCCCCATCTATTTCACCATCACTCAGAACAATAGATCCAAGATATCTAAAACGTGTACTCTTATTAATGACTTGATCGCCCAAAGTCACAATCCCCTCACTAGGTCTATTACTACTAAAATTACACTCCATATATTCCGTTTTAGATCTACTCAAGCGAAAACCTTTAGACTCTAAGGTTGACCTCCATAATTCAAGTTTACCTTCAACTCCCTCTCTAGTCTTATCAACAAGAAGAATATCATCAGCAAAAAGCATACACCAAGGTACATCCTCTTGCAAATGTCTAGTGAGAACATCCATGACTAAAGCAAAAAGATATGGGCTTAAGGCTGATCCTTGATGTAACGTACCCAACCGAAATAGGAAAATACTTGGTCAATCCACTTTGTGTTTGAACACAAGTAATAGCTCCTGCATACATATCTTTAATGATTTGAATATAAGCATTATTAACTCCTTTCTTTTCAAGAACTCTCCATAGCACTTCTCTTGGAACTTTATCATATGCTTTTTCTAAATCAATAAATATCATATGTAGATCCTCCTTATTTTCTCTATATTTCTCCATCAAACCTCTTAATAAATGTATGGCTTCCATAGTCGACCTACCCGGCATGAATCCAAATTGATTTTGAGAAACATTAGTATCACGCCGCAACCTATGCTCCATAACTCGCTCTCATAGTTTTAAAGTATGACACATTAACTTAATACCTCTATAATTCGCACAATCTTGTGCATCACCTTTATTCTTAGAAAAAGGAATTAACACACTCATTCTCCACTCATCTGGCATCTTCTTAGTCTTCAAAATAGTATTAAAAAGTTTAGTAAGCCATGAAATTCCTTCATCTCCTAAGCATTTCCACACCTCTATTGGAATATCATCATGTCCAACAGTTTTTCCACCCTTCATTTTCTTTAAAGCCTCTCTAACTTCAGTTTTACTAATACGCCGATAAAAACATAAATCTTTATTTTCATTTAGGGTGCTAAGGTCACTATAGTCAATCTTATTTTCCCAATCTTCATTAAAAAGTTTAGCAAAATATCTCATCCATCTTTGTTGAATATCATCTTCTAAGAAAAGTATTTTTTGATCTTCATCTTTAATACACTTCACTTGAACTAAATCCTTACTACTCTTATCTATTTGTTTGGCTAACTTATACATATATCTTTCTCCCTCTTTAGTATCTAATCTATTATATAAATCACTAAAAGCTAATGCCTTTGCATCGCATATTGCTTTCTTAGCATCCTTACGAGCCACTTTATATATTTTCCAATTATTAGAATTTTTAAAATTAAACCAATTTTTATAACAAAGCTTCTTATTTTTAATTTTTTCTTGCGCATTAGGATTCCACCACCAACTATTTTTACTATTAGGAGCTTTTCCCTTTGATACTCCAAGGGCATCTTTTGCAATATTCTTAATATCACTAGCCACTTTTTCCCACATAATATTAGCATCCTCATGCACAGACAAAATCTTAAGAACTAAAATCTTATTTCCAAAAATATTTTTGTTAATATTCTTTAAATGCCCCCATTTAATCCTAGAAAATTGTTTTACTTTATTTTTTATTTTATGCCCCTTTATCTTAAAGTCCAAAACTAATAATCGATGTTGGGTACATAAATTTTCACTCGGAATAACTTTACAATCTTTGCAATCTA
Organism: Dendrobium huoshanense; assembly: GCA_016618105.1. Lineage (NCBI taxonomy): Eukaryota > Viridiplantae > Streptophyta > Magnoliopsida > Asparagales > Orchidaceae > Dendrobium > Dendrobium huoshanense. The sequence continues at coordinate 16,073,021 of CM028352.1, forward strand.
AACGATTTAATTTTCTAATAAGAAAATAGTCAATCTGGGTTGTATTATATCCATTTTTATAAGTGATGAGATGCTCATTCCTTTTCTTAAATAAGGTATTAGCAATTAAAAAATCATAAGCTAAACAAAAATTCAATATGGTCTTGCCACCTTTATTCGTCGTTCCAAATCCATGGCCACCATGAATGCTTTTAAAATCATCTACCTCTCTACCAACATGCCCATTTAAATCTCCTCCAATAAAAACTCTTTCTTCAAGAGGTATATTTTGTATTAATTCTTCTAAGTCATTCCAAAAATTTAATTTAAAACTCATATCTAAACCTACTTGAGGAGCATAAGCACTTATAATATTAACAATCTTATCATCAACAACAATCTTTAAAGCAATAATTCTATCTTCAATCCTACTAATTTTTATAACATTATCCTTTAAACTCTTATCTATAATAACACCTACACCATTTCTAGTACGACTCCTACCCGAATACCAAAGTTTAAATCCTAAAATATCAATTTCCTTAGCCTTATCTCCAACCCATTTAGTTTCCTGAATGCACAAAATATTTAACTTCCTATGAATCATAATATCTATTAATTCCATTAATTTTCCTGTAAGGGAACCTATATTCCAAGTTCCTATCCTAATTTGAGTTTCATGGACTAGCTTCTTTGCCCACATCCGTCCTTGATGTGGGAACCCTTGCCTATTTAACACTGCACCCGGGTGCCAGTACAGCGGCCATTGCACACTTGTCACTGTATTCAGGCCATACAGCGCGTCGCTTACAGGGGACGCCCTAGCATTAACACAATTTCTTAAAGGATTCATGTCATTATTGTTCGACAAGTTTTATGCTGGCTGTCGACTACCTAACGCAACCCTCCACTTTTCTCATCCAGGACTTGGGACCTGGCAACGGCAAAGACAAAGATAGGTGCGTTAGCAATAGAAATGACATTTGCAGAAATTAATTAGATAGGTGCATTAGCAATAGAAATGACATTTGCAGAAATTATGCCACCATACCAACAATTAAAAAACGAGGCCTTGCATTATATTCTTGAGATCATAGAAAATACTCGTAACAAAGTATCAGTACTTCAAAAAATAACTATCAATTACAGAAATGATAAATGAGATTTAAAATAAAAAAAATTGACATACCTGAACTCCTTTCACTGAGAAATAACAGGCAATGAAGTACAAAGCAGACCTAAAACATTTATAATGCATTAAATACCACTAGGTCTAACTAATAGCAATCTTTTCAGAAGGTTGCAGCTTTCACCAAAACATAGAAATGCATCAACTCTCATAAGAGGAATTGATTGAAGAAGATAAGTAATACATTATTTTAAAGAAAAAAATTGCATTTTTACGACTAGATGAATATGGTAGTTCAGCAATAAAGATGATGAAACATGAATAGATACCAACAAAACAAAATAAAAAAGTCAGGGGTTGAAATAAGTTAGTCTTCGTCAGTGTCAGTTTAGTATTACTTCATCTGCTAGTTAATGTCACTTATCATAGACAAAGTCTGTGTTATTTATATGGTTTTGTACCATTTTAAGGCCTTTTTTTCTATTTGTCATTTTGTCAATCACCAAGGATAACAGCCTGCATGTTATCATCTCAATGTTACAAGGACTAGGTTATCTATGATATTATTGTTACTATAATATAAAGAATGCCAAGTATTGTAAATAAACAAGGTTATTTAATGAATTAGAAATGGCATTTGCTATGGCAATCTTTTTCGTGATTGATCCTCCCTCCATTTAATCGTAGGGCATCTTCTTGATATATCTCTCTACGTATTACCTCCCTTAGAGATATTCAAAGTTTCAATCTTCTTAATCACCTTCACTTTATCTCCTCATTTTTTTTCTTCAACACCTGATTCTTCTGTTCTCAAAAAATAGAGATGTCAAAGCTCATCGTCATGTTTACTTTTATTGTCGGACCTTGCATGAATTGGCGAAAGCCAAATTATAGCATTTTTTTTATTGTTCCAACTGCTAGAGTATGGCCCAAAAAAATTTGTTCCAGCACTACTATAGAACAGGTTTCAAAAAAAAATTATAATATTTTGAGTCATGTATCATGCTATCTGGTCCTAACACATATTTTTTTGTACATGCCAGCTAGCATTGGGAAGACACTTTGCTTCCATCTCACATGCCATTTGGTTGTGGAGTGCTTGCTACACACCATCAAGTGTAAAAGCATGTGCATGAAGCACGTGTAGAAGAGCTCAGTTCAATTTTTTTATGCTTTCCGTTTATTTCATTCAAAGTTTATTAAGAGAATAAAAGGAGAATATATTTAACAAATAGCAATACAATTCGTTACTCATGTCGCAGTAGAGGGATCACCTTTGTCTCCATCACCTGGATTTCAACTTGCACGTCTTCATTTCCATCTTGCAGCAGTGGCATCACTCTCCCTCAAGGCCCACGCGAAGCAACATTCTCAATCTTAATTTTTTGAGCTCCTCTAAGGCACGCATCATTCATATTAAATGATATCAATGAAATTTAATTTTCTATGAATTAAATATGCAGTCTTAAAGTTCGTAAATTTAAAACCATCAAACTACTCAATAGTTTTAATCTTCTGTGAATTCAAATGACAAATATAAATTGTAGAATTTTCAACTTGCAAATTCACTTTTCAAGTTTGACTTCAAATTAAATATGTACATCACATTTCTTTTTAATCTTATAACAAGTTTTTAAGTCATTCATGTAATAATTCATATTTTATAGTTGTTATTGAATGTATAATTATACTTGATGTGATCTAATTAAATAAATGTCTACATATGCACATGATATAAACACATACAAAAAAAGATAAATAAGTAATAAATGCTATAGTTCATTAAAGCGGCGATTTGCATTACGCTTTAAAAACATTCATTCATGCTGATAATAATTATCAATAGCATCAAAGTATAGTTTTCATCCACCAAAAAGCCATCATAAATCCACCCATCAAGTCTCCTCTAGTGAGCTAATCATCCTTCACAACAATTCCAATTCATCCATGTCCATTCCAAGACTACCTCTAAAATCGATTCAATGATATCCTCCATAACTGTCTCCACAACTAAACATAAATATCCTCCACAATTAAACATAAATATCCTCCAAAATATTCTGCATAATTCAATCCAAATTTCTCCACCAAAATCACCAAATTTATTCTTTGTATGAATTTCAAATTTCTTCATTACTTGTGCAGTCTTAGCATGCTTCAGAAGTGTGCCCTACTACCCTCTATATATATATATATATATATATATATATATATATATATATATATATATATATATATATATATATATATATATATAATGTTATACAAAAGAAAGCTCATACTCCAATAATTATTTATTAATTCTTCGAGAAGATGGGTTTCTATTACAACAACTGCTTCCACAGACCTTGTCATTCCAATTCCACTAGCATATTTGGCTGTTGAAAGTATCATTTTAGATAAAGTAGTGCTCAGGAAAAATGATGAGTACAGGTTTTTGATCAAGTAGAGAGGAAAGCCTCCTAAATTTGATACTTGTATGACCAAGGTAGAACAACAAAAGCTAATTTCAAAACTACTGGAAGACTATATCAATCTTAACTCTCTAGACGAGAGTTCATTAAACCCTAGGGGAGTTAATGCAATCCAAGCCTTCGAATAGGCCAAATCACTACACTAAAACATTAATTGCCATAAGCCAATTACCATAAGTATAGGAAGAAAAATTTTGAATCAGGACAATTTTGAAGGGCTTATCCATATTTAGGGTAAATTTTCTTCCTTCTTTATAAATTGAATTATTTTATTAGGTACTCTCTTATTTTGTATTAGAATAAGTTAAATTTAAAGTTTCTTGGGATTAAATAGGATTATATTGGTTTATAAATAGGGATCCACGATGAACATTTGGGTGCTCTCCATAAAGTGATCAAATGACTGAAAGTAATTGTGTGGCCAATTGAGTGGTCCTCCCATATTGTGTGTGTGCAGAGTTTCATTTTCCCCCTCAATCACTTTATTTCTCATTCTTTGCTCAGCTATGTCATAGATCATTAGGTTTCATCCCCTAAACATTGTTTTAGATCTATGATTTTTTCTAGATTTTTTTCTCAAAGTATAGATTCGATCGTTTATTAGTGGGAGTGTGGGACAAAGATTTGATGTGGTTGTTGTTGTTGTTTAGATTTGTTTATCTTTAAGACTAAGACTTTATTTTGCAATTGCTCTTTGTATTAAACATTTTACCACAAAATTAATTTTGAAGTTGTTTTATAATATCAAGGCATTAAGTTTTTCAATCAAATCCTCAACAAAAATAATTGTTCGTTTAGTTATCCTTACAATTTCTTTTGTGAAATATAGGATATTATACTTCTATATGATCTTTACTCAGCTAAAAAGTATTGGTATTAGATACTTGAATTATACATTTTATATTCCTTACTAATAAAAAGAAAATATTGAGATAATGACATGTCATGTTCTACTCAATAAAATCAAACGCAATCAACTAAATTGATTTAAGTGAAACCAAATTACCCAATGAACCTAAAAAAAACTTACCCAACAAATCTTATCCTATCCCACGGATGAGCTATAATTTATCAAAAATAAAAACACACAAATCTTAAAAAAAGCATCATTTTATCACCATACATGAAAACCTGCAAGATATTAGAGATGTCTTTCCAAAATGGAAGATGATGCTCCAAAGATCAACGATGAGACAGTATAATAAGTATTAATATTGGTAGTAATATTCCTACCTTCGTCTCTTCTTACCGAATGGATTTACCACCATTCACCACCCCATCTTTGAGTTCGATTCCCCATTTATACTCTTGTTCCAAAGGAATTTTCCATGAGAAGGATTTTAAGAGCTCAATAATATAGTCAGGACATTTAGTTCTTCCACTAGTTGATTTCAACACTTTGAGGTAGAATTCTTTCCACCAAAGAAAACTAATAGAATGCAAGATGTCTACTTCTATTTGTTAGTTTGCCTTTATTGGTGTTAGTAATAATTAATTTTTTATTTGATATTAATCATAGTCAATCTTCAGTGCTAATTAATTATGTTTTGCTTCATGATCCTGTCATTTATTCTCAGAAGTCATTTTGCAATCATCAAAGATAAAATGAGAAAGCCATTTTAAGCATGAATGTGATCATTATCTCAAACTTGGAATGATTAATCCTGAGATTAAGGCTGCGATTTTTAAATAGCAAACCAACAATTGCAATAAGAAATCATATTGCTCTAGCATACTTTCTCCTTGTCAATTCTCCAACCTCCCTATCCATAAGACTTATTCATGAGTATTTCTCTCTAACTCCTACCACCTGTCCTTAAAGATATAAAGTATTCTAAACTTTACAATAACCATCTTCGTTTTAGCTCATCTATTCTTTGACACTAGACTCATCTCTTTTTAACAATCAAAGACATAAATTTTGCCATTATCTCAACATCCCTTCACCCATATGCTACATCAAGATTTCATTTCTTTTACTTTCTTTATGTTGTCAGACATTTTCATTTACTTTCTTTATGCTGTCAGACATCCAACAAAAGCTTTATTAAAGTGCTTATATAATTTTTGCAAGAACACAAGTTAATTTTTAAAAATTTTAAATCTCATTTAATTTAAGTACAAAATTGCATACTAATTCACAATCAACATGATGTAAAAATGGATGAGTTCATCCTTAGAAAACATAAGTTATAAACCCTTTGAGGGGAGTCTAAAGTTCAAGCATTCACCCTCCTCTTCTCATATATATATTTATATATATATAAAGTCATTCTCATCAAAATTAATGAAAACCAAAAGATAAGCATGCAATTAGTTAGAAAAATCTAGTTCATCAATTATAAAAAGAAATATTCCAACGAGTGATGAACGAGACATACAGTGAGGACATATGTTTAAATAATCGAAGGTCCCACATATCATGAGGAACAAGAGCTTCACCAATTTGCTCCTACAAAAATTATAGTTGAAAAAATATGCAATAAATTAAAAAAAAAATAGAGCATATATGAAAATATATGATGACATAAGTACTATAATCAATACAATTACAACAGAAGACTACAGTGGACTAGGATAACTATTGAAGGATAAGAAAACAAGAGCAAACATACTTGCAAAATCATGTCACCAAGTAGAGCCAAAGCAACATCAACCTGAGAGAGCAGAAACTTAGGCATAAGATATATCAATGAATTTAAGTCATGCTTAAGAAAAAAATGGGATCGACATAAATTCTAAAAATTAGCATATCAATTGATTGAAAAAAATGACAGCAAGAAAAAAAATAGAGTCGAGTGCTATGAATCCATAATAAATAAGAAAATGATCATGGAGATAAAATAGATAACATTGTCGTTGTTACGTCCTAAGCCCTAGATGAGAAAGTTTAGGTAGTCAACAATCAATGTAAAACTTATCGAATAATCATGACATGAATCATTTAATACATTATTTTAATGAAAGAACAATCCCTAAGAAGTTCTTCCATGAATGGTTCATCCCAACATCCTCGTATAAGATATGGATACCAAAAGGCCTGCCAAGAGGCCTCATGTTACTGAAGTCGCTGCTAATTGTGTGCATCCTCTAGCACTACGACCACAGCAAGCCAAAGGTTTTATTATTAATGAGATCCCCCATAAAAGGACCTTAGTTTTCAAAAAGTCTAACCCAGTCATGAATCCTGGCTTCAAAGAGAGTTATAGCTAGGAAACAAATATATGTGAGGACTCATTAATAGTAACACATTTGGCTTTTGCAGTGGTTGTGCTGGAGGATGCACGTGATTAGCAGTGACTTCAGTAACATGAGGCCTCCTAGCAGGCCCTTCAGTATTCCTACCATATTCAAGGATGGTAGAAACCCTCACTGTAGCTATTGAGAATTGCAAATCACCAAATTAGATGATATCACCGGAGTTTCGGGTGTTCATGACAGCATGTGTCAGCTGGATGGTAGCACCACATCCCAGTTGGACGGTGAAAGGAATTTTCTAGAGGTCCATTATACATAGAATGAAAGATGGGGATCAGTGATTAGAATTTCATATATTATCTCATACTTTTAAAGCGCAGGGACTCAATAGAACAAGGTGATATAACAAGTAATTTATATAATTTCAAGATACTATTAAGAGAATTTTAATGAGTTCAATTAAATAAATATCATTTTATGAATTATATTAAAACCTCAACTCATTAGATTTTGATGCTACTATAACTTAAACATACGACTAGTTAAAGATAGAGAGAAATCATCTCCAGCAGAGTCGCCAGAGATCTATAGGCTCTGAAAATTCACGTCCCGAAGTCATCCCTGAGTAGGGAGCTGCATCGAGTGTACTAAGTTTTCCCTCCTGCTAATAAAAACAGTAAAAGTAGGTATCAGGTGACATTCCGCCCAAATTTTTTATTCCCCAACTGCCAATAAAGATGGTCATAGGTCATTAAGTGCCTATTTATAAAGCATAACATTTTCCCACCTACTAATAAAAGCAGTCACGAATATTTAGTTTTTTATACATACGAATTTCTCTGTCTACTAAAAAAAGTCACGGGTACTTATTTTATGCATACAAATTACTCCGCCTACCAAAAAAACGATTATGTGCACTTATTTCATGCACACAAATTTTCTTGTCTGAATATAAAAGCGGTCACAGGTACTTATTTCATGCATATGAATTTCCCCGTCTGCTAATAAAAGTGGTAACGAGTACTTATTTCGTACATAGCAAATTATAAAATAGATAGTGTCAGGGTTATACCTCAAAGTGTACAACATAAATGGCAACGGCATGACAATGACGACGACACTTACACCTGCAACGCACAATATAATTTTTTATGTAATTATTATTTATTTGATAATAATTTTATATATATAACATGGGGCTAGAGATAGGAGGAGAGTGGAAAGAGAGGGATAAGCTAGTTTTTAGTGGGAAAGCTGAAGGAATGTATTTATGTTTGTGGTGAGGCGAATGATGTTAAAGAAAGAAAATACTCTATTCCTCAAATTTTAGAGAGAGAAAGAGAGGATTTTTTTCCTCTCTAAGTAGAGGGAAAAGAAGGAATAAGGGTGGGAGGATTTGTTTGAGATGAATAATGAGGTGTTTGAAAATATAAATTATGAATTTATCTCACTTTCTAGAGAGAGAAAGTTGAAGATGAGTGGCTTTTTGGTTTAGAGGATGTAAGAGGTATAAGGGATAATCTTTTGTGAAGGTGGTATGGGATTTGAGGAATAGAGAGGGAAAATTGAAAAAATATAGTTAGGGTTTGGATTAGGTTTAGGGAAGATGGTAAGGAGGAAGAAGAAAAAGAAAAATAATGAGGGAGAAATCGAGGAAGAAAGAAGAAGAAGAAAATATAGTTTGAGGGAGAAGAAGAAGGAAAGAAGGGAAGAAAAAGAAGAGTAACAAGAAGAAGAGGAGGTGAAGAAGTTACCTAGGGTGGATGGAGCAGCAACGGCGGTGGGAGTTGAGCACGCACGAGAGAGAACCTAGAGGGAGAGAGTGAGCCAAGAGGGAGAGGGAGCGTGCGAGAGTTTGAGTTGGGAGTGGGCGTAAGTGATCCATTGGAGGGTTATAGAGAGAGTTATGTAAGGGGTAATTTAGGAAATTTTATATTTAGGTATTTTCTTTTTTTATTTCATCTCTTTTTATTTCTTTTAAATTCTTATTTATAATTAATTGATATAGATTTTTTAATCATGACTCGGAATTTCTGTAAAATCTTCAATTCGTGCACGCAAAATTATAATTTCCACCAATTGAGAACCTCGGTAATATGAGTGTCAATCTTAGCTATTTTCGTTGCTTCGAGCATAACGATGTTGTCAGTTTTGCAAACAAAACTCATTTTGACAATTTAGATTTTCGGTCAATTACACGTGTCGGGTGAGTTGTACGCGACGTCTCGCTCTTTTGCTTTCAAAACTCATCGTCTATGTTGCACTAATATAGATACGACACAATACGGATACGGGACACGTCAATTCTTAAAAATATAGGATACGGATACAGCGCGGATACGGCATTATAATATGTAAATCATATATAAAAATTAAGAAAGTAATCAAAGCGTAATATTTGAAATGACAAAAAAAAAATTGAAAGCAGCATTAATTGTAGCATTGTATCTTATAATATTAAAATAAAAGTAAGCATTAAATAGTAAAATATCTAGTACAACAACAAAATTATAAATATAAATTGTCCAGCAAATGAAGTTTCAACTATTCAATAGAAGGAATGATAGGATTTGCTTCTTCAGTGGTTTGTCTTTGAATTTCTATATCATTTTCAATAAATATCATAGCTTCCAATTCAAGCTCATCAAGTGAAAGAATAGCAATTTCTAATATTCTCATATCCTCAAGAGATTCAAATACATCTCCAGCAACATCCCACATCTTGTTGTCTCCTTCCATATAAGCTGAAGTTTTCCTTGAGAGAAGCCGAAGGTTTGTATGCACATAAACTAAATTTTTAGCCCGTTGTGGAGTAATTTTATTTCTCTTCATTGATTGGATGAAAGAGTACGTGCTCCAATTTCTTTCACAACAAGATGAGGATGAAACTTGGCCAAGCAATTTTATGACAATTATTTGAAGTAAAGGTGCTGAAGCTCCATGTATAATCCACCACATTTTTTTATCAATTCTCCACCTATCACACAATGACTCTTGGTCACCAAAGTCCTCTAAATAACCAAAAAAATTAACAAGCTCAATATTGGCACCTCTCATCCTCATTTGGAAAATAACACTTCAAACATGTCTTCCTCATATTTGAAATTTCTAAATCTTTGTGGAGAAACTCTTTGAGGATCCTCTTGAAGCCATTCTTTAGTTGAATATCTTTAAATAACATTAAAATGAAAAAATGTTGAAATTACTAAACAACAAATTGTGAATTAATAATGAAAAAATGTTGAAATTTACTTGGGATTTAGTGAGTGAGCTAAGCAATGTAAAGTTGTATTATTTTTGCTCAATCTATCTTCTAGAATAGCATAAATAACATCACAGAAGCTTGAGTCTTCATAAAGTGCATTTCTCTCATGTCTATATATAATTTCTTTTACTTTGGCTAGCATTGAATCTCACATCTCATAAATGAGATGTAAACAAGACTTATCTGTATCAGCTACTCTCAACATCTCATAAATTGGATCTGTGAAATTTATATTATATAATTTCATCCCACCATAAATCATCTAAAAGTTTCTCCTTTATATACCTAGCCTTTCCAATATCATCTTCCCTATAACATGACCATTTGTCACTGATCATCATAGCTTGAAGAGCATTTTTTTTAATCTTCTCAATATCACTATAACTGAGGCAAACCGAGTTTCAGCAACTGCAAGCATCTTCAAATTAGAAAAATTATTGAACATAGAGAGTATCATGGAGTGAAACATAATAAAATTCCTAATTACCAACGATTAAAAAGGCGGAAGAGGCGTAAGCACTAAGGCGCGACTTAAGGAGAGGCGAAGCATTTGCGCATTGAGGCTTACGCCTCGTTGGATTCGGCGGAGCGTGCGCTTATTTCGCACGGGGCGTAGGCTTCGGTTCGTAACGCCTCGAAACGAGGCACCGCTTCGATTTGTAAGTATATAGACCGAGCGGTGAGAGTCGTATAAGAGTCGAGTATTAGAGTAACATACCTGCTTCTGCTTCGGGTTTGAACTGAAAGGCGAACTCCGCCAACTTGGACGAACAGTTCGATCGAGTTCGAACATAGCTGGAGGCGATCGAAGGTAACGATTTATTTCTTCTTCTTCTCTTGCTTCCCGTAATCTTCCCGTCATTTGCTTCATGTCTCGCTTCTTCTTCTCAAGCTTCTTGTAATCGAAGGTTCTTTTTTCACGGCTAGGTAACGATCTTTCTTCCCGTTATTTGCTTCATGTCTCGCTTCATCAGATTATACATGCTCGGTACCGCTCAGTACATGCTCGGTACTGCTCAGTACATGCTCGATACCGAACAAGTACATGCTCGGTACTTAGCGGTACATGCTCGATACCGAGCAAGTACACACTCGGTACCGAGCCAGTACCGCTCGGTACCGAGCAGAACATGCTCGGTACATGGTCGGTACTGAGCGGTACATGCTCGGTACGCTCGGTATTGAGCATATACAACAAGCAGAATTTCAAAATTACTCTTATAATATAATTTTGATCCGGGTGCGCTGCCCCCGGAAACCCCCGCAGAGGCGCTGCCCCTTGACCCCGCGACCTGACCGGGCAGGTCGAACCCCGCCAGGGGGCAGCGCCCCCTTGGACCCCCGGCAGACTGGTATATTTTTGTATTCATATTGTTTTATTATTGGTATTTGGCAGTACAAATAATTGTTAAAATATATCCTATCGTTAGTAAGTTTATATACAATCATTCTTGGGTACTCAGCTTGATGAGAAAATTCACTAACAAGGAAATTATTAGGCCTGCTGTTACAAGATTTGCTACTGCATATTTAACATTGCAGAGATTCAAGGAGTTAAGACAACCTTTGGAAGCAATGTTTGCTTCTGAAGAGTAGGATAAAAGTTCATGGGTCAAAAAACAAGAAGGAAAACAAGTTAAAAAGATTGTTATGAAAGACGATTCATTTTGGTGCAGTACAAATTATGTTTTGAAGACAACATGACCATTAGTAAAGGTGCTTAGAATGGTTGATGGTGAGAGGGCCCCGGCTATGGGATTTATTTATGAAGCAATGAATAGAGCTAAAGAAGACATTGCAAAAGAATTGGGAGGTCAAGAAAGTGCCTACAAAGAAATATGGGATATTATAGATGAAAAGTGGGATCGACAATTACACCAACACTTACATGCTGCTGCGTACTATTTAAATCCCCAATTTCATTATGATAAGGATTTTCATGTTGACAAAGAGGTGAAAACTGGTTTGTATGCATGTATGGACAGACTCATTTCTAAAGAAGACTATCTCAAAGTGAATGATCAACTTGAGGATTTTCATTTGAATAAGGGAATGTTTGGATTTAGAGCAGCACAAGCATGCTACAAAACACGATCTCCTGGTATGTTTATAGTTTGTGTATTTATAATTTTAATGTTAATATTTATGTTCAAGTCTTCAACTTCAACCAATATACATAAAATACTATGTTTGACTTCATGTAGAACGTTGGTGTGCTCAGTTTGGAGATGATGTTGCTGAATTGAAAGCTTTTGCAGTTAAAGTTCTTAGCCTAACGTGTTCGGCTTCTGCATGCGAGCGTAATTAGAGTATCTTCAATCAAATTCATACAAAGAGAAGAAATCGATTGGCGGCAGATCGAATGAACAAACTAGTTTATGTTATGTTTAACAAAAAACTGAAAGATAGACATCTCAAATTGCAAAATCAAGGAAATATTGAGAATGGAATTGACCCTTTGCTTGTTGATGAGTTACAATCTGATGATGAATGGGTTACTCCTAAGAATGCTGATGTATCTGAAGTTGAAGCATAAGAAGAAAGTCATGTCAATGAAGAAGACAATGAAGTAAATACTCAAATATATAAAAGAAAGAAACAAAGTGAGATTGGAGCATCAAAAAAAATTAAAGGTATTCTTAAATATAATGAATTATTTTGTATGTTACTAATGTTTCATTTTAGAGCTAATGAAATATTAACTGATATAGGAAATAAAGAAAAAAATTATATATGAAGAAGAGTTGGAGGATGACTTTAACATTAATTATGAAGATTCTTCTGAAGACAATCAAAGTGATGATGAGCCTGCTTTGAGTCTTGATCCTAAGGGGATGTTTTATTTTTAAATGAGTTTATTTTAAATCTTGTATTCCAGTAATATTATCTTAAAACAAATTTTCAAATTCATAGTTGACATAATATTCTGTTATTTTTTGTCATTATCTATAATTTTAAATTAATTTATTTTAATCGTTTTGAGGCTTACGCCTCGATCCGCCTCGAGGCTTACGCCTCGCCTCGCCTCGCCTCGCCTCGCCTCGCTTAGAAAAAATGTCTCGATTCCCGATTTCGCCTTTTAAAACCTTGCTAATTACAACTGCAACTCCATCACTGTGATCCAATGACATTCATTGTAGGTGATTTGTCATTTCCGAGCAATACCGAGCAATACCGAGTACCAAGAGGTACCAAGTTCCAGTACCGAGCCTACGATTAAGAAAACAAAGAACGAAGAAAATGAACCTTCACTGCTCACGTCTTCTTCATTGTTCACGTCGTCAAGCCGCTCCCTCGACAAAGGATGATCCTGTCGGCTTTAATGCTCGCGTCGTCGAGCCTCTTTGTCGATGAAGGATGATCATGTCCGCTTCTATGCTCGTGTCGTCGAACCACTCCTTCGACTATAACGAAGAAGACGAACACCTATGCAAAAATAAAAAACCTAGCCCTCCAAAATGTTTAAGCCGCATAAATGAATAGGGATATCGAGCGGAAAGCCGAAATGAATAAGGCAAATTGCAACTCCTTTTTTTTTTTTTAATAAGATACACGTGATATGTATCCGACACGTGTCTGATACAGCATGCCTCGTAAATAGGAGTATCCGTGCTACATAGCTCATCGTACATGGTTGACATGACCCTGACACTAGTATTGAGGTCAACATATGCATGAAGATTTCTATAAGGATCCCTCATACTAAAAACCTAATGCTTAGTATAAAAGGGGCATGCATTTTGCAACTTCATGGTTGTCCTTTTCTTTGTCATACAATATGATGTAAAATAAAATAGGTTTGTTAAAACTTGCCGCAAGTGACCAATTTTAACGCTTAATAGATCTTGATATCTCTTTGCTATAAACATTGTGCAAAAAAATCATCATTTCTAATAGAAATAAGTAAATAACACAATTGACATTCAATGTTTTTTTTTTTTTTCCTTAACTATATATACCACATGTTAAAAAAATAAGGGCATCACAATTGAAATAATCTTTTAAAAGCATTAGGCTGAAATATTAATAAGGACTAATCTACCTCTGAAATGACCTCTAGGACGTGGGTACTTCTATGATGGCCTCTTTAATGGATAACTAAAACAACTTGTTGAAGGCTTTGCATGGTAACATAACTCAGATGCTTCTCTTGGTAAATTGACCCCAATAATATAAATTATCTTAGTGTCTTCCCCCTCTCTTGGTAACTTGACCACCTCAAGTGAGTTGGTCACTTTCATCGGTTTATACAAAGGTTGCTCAACCAGCAACCTTCCAGAAGGTGGTGGGGTAAAACGCTCTTCATTTGCGGTCCAAAGGTTGCAACCTTAGTAGGAAATGAGGTGTCATCTATATTTAGTGGCAAGATGCAGTATATTTTCAGCCATCTATTAGATGAAATCATTAACTGATTTAGACGTCAAACAACCTATTGATTAAGCCTGTCCTGAAAACTAGTGTAAAATATGCCCTACTACATGCCAACAAATTGTCCAATATGTGTCTTCATATAATTACAAGTTCAGCTAGTTCTCATCCAAATCCACATCCAAAAACATGTGGATTTAAAGCAAATCATCAGGCAACAAAACAATGAGTCTAGAATTTTAAGATAATGCGCTGGAGCAAAGGGTACGTTTCCCAATTGCAACTTGAGGTTCACCATATCCAAATCAAAAAAAGTTTAAATCATTGCACAAAGGGAGTTAAACACATCAACCCTTCACCCCCGCAAAGGCAGAATTTGCATGTTTTTTAAACCTTTTTACATTAAGTAAAATTTTGACAATAGTTTGCTAAAAATAATGGACCCAGACCAAGAAAAAGAAATCAGGCAACAAAATAATGAACAAGAAAGAACACTTTGCGCTAAACAGTAACTTTTTACATGTTAGTGAAACCATTGAGAAGAGAAAAACCCAAAAGCTGACAAAAATCTTATGCTAGCAAGTTGATTTAGGGTATGATAGGGACAGCTTTTTTTTTTTTCAAACAGAAACTATAGTTCGGTTTGGCTACTATTTTCTCACTATTTAATAAATTTTCTTTGCAGGAAGATGCCTTTTACAGTAGCATTCAAAGAATTTAATTTTTCACGATAACTTCAAAACTATCTTTACAAAAAGCTACCGTCACCTAAAATAAACTCTTAGTCTTCTTTCAGGAATGTCAAAATAGATAGGAAAGAACTTACAACAGGGGTAACATTGCTGAAAGCTGGCAATCCATGCATCAAATCAGTCCATATAGTACTCCAACTTTTTGTAGCTAAGATGGACGCCTACAGAAAAAGATATGAAATAAACAATTAAAAGCAAAGATTTAAGTAACTTATCTGAAAATTGACCTTGAAGCCACCTTATTTAAGTATTGGTCTTAGGCCCACCTAATATATGGAAAAAAAATTGCTTTTGACGAATCACTACAAATTTTTTAAGATTCAACAATTCATATGTTTGGAGGATTCAACATGTGTAGCATGAGGATCTACCATATTGGAACCTTTTTTTGTTTATTTCAATTTCTTATCAAATTTACGATTCAATTGTCTCCACAACATCAAATTTCATATTAGTGCAAAAAATAGTCATTTTTACTAAAAAATAGATCAAAAAATTAATTTTTTGTTTCTATGTGTGTAAATTACACCATATTGATATCAAATCCTGTGATCTTGAATAAATAACAAACTTCTCAAATAAAAATATTAACAGATAAATTTTATAGTTGATTTGAGTTTTTCATTTATTTATGAATGCTAAAATACAAAAAAAGATTGATGAAGAGGTGCAACAACGATTGAGCCAACACAACAGTAAGAAATAATAAGCAAGAAAAAATGAGAAAAAAAGGCAAGAAGAGCCAATGTGAGAGAGAGGAGACAAGTTGAAAAACATATGATAAAATTATAATAAATCAATTTTAATATATTGATTCAAATGAATGTTTTGTTACATGTTTAATTTATTTCATTATAATATAATTTCAAGGTTGTTAAATTATTAACATGAAATGCATTGATGTGATTTACATATTCTGAAATACAAAGTGAACAGTTGAACTCCAATGAATGGTGATACCAAATTTGAAAAAATTGTTCCAAGATTCTAAATTTTTTTTTTGTAAACAAAAACCTTTGCTAGAAACTATCATTGGTGGTATTTCTGGTGACGGTTGTTCTGATAAATTTTTTGTAGGATAAATCATTATATTCAATGTAATTCATTCCAGCATATTTTGTCAACGGAAAGGGTTCCCCAAAAGGGCTTGACCAACAAATTTATTTACAAATCTGGAAACCTAAACTTTTGAGATTTCCCCTTATTTTCCGATAGATCTTTCCACATAAAAATGTGTATTTTTTTATAGTGATTAAATGGCAGGCCTTCTGAAAGATAAATGGATAGAAGAAGTTCCACTTGTTGTTGCCTTTCATCATCTCATTGATTATGCCAAACATTATTACCTCCCAATTGGCTCTTATTTTTTAGATGGTAGTGATTAGTTTTCATTCGAAACAGAGAATTCATATCAAGCTTTCTTCTAATGTTTCTTTGATTAATGCTTCGACTGAAGAAAAATATATCAATCTAGTTAATTATACTCCAAGATGGCAGGTCTTAAGCACTAGTCATTTCTCTATTAAATTATTTTACTCTTTTATCATCTTAAACGTAAAGCAATGAATTATTATCATTTAGATCATGAAATTCTCTCGTCCCATGTCTTGAAGGAAATTATCTAGTAAAATTGTTCTTTCTAATATGGGTCTTGATGCAAGCAAAAAATTTAGGAAGGGCCCATAAATTTTGCAAGCAAAAACATAACTCTTCCTAGGATAAGAAAATACACAAAATACCCAAAACCAGACAAAATACAACAAATAACCAAAAACAACTCTACTTTTATAATATAAAGGACTTACAAACTTGAACGCTTACAAACGACACAAACATTAACATAAACTCCTAAAGTTGCTTTTCATCTGTTGAGAAGAAGGATACAAGTGGCTTCTAACTTGCGGATAGAAGAATGAGATTAGAAGCCGAGACGAAGAAAGCATAATTCGCAAGTTATCCTAGAAGAAAGAGAAAGGAATACATAGCTCGCAAGCTATAAAAGAAAAAACCCTTAGGTTTCTTCCAAAAATCAGCAACATAG
>CM028352.1:16090726-16284726 GCA_016618105.1 Dendrobium huoshanense
ATATACTATAGTTATCTATGAGATAGAGAATCACAAGATAGTAAAGAAAATTTTCACTTCTAAATCCAATTTCAATTTGAAAAAAAGATTTCAGTTCAAAAGAAGAAATCTCTCCACCCCTAAGGTGAGATAGAGAGATCATACTCTTTCATGAGTCATCACTACAAAGCTAGTAGAACTAAAAGAAGTGAGAGAGTCATCATAATTGCGAATCATCATTTTTTTTTATTGATTAATCATCAAAATAAGGGAGAACGAGGTCCTCCAGCCCAAGTGCTGGAAGGGGGCCTGTCTTCCCTCTTGAGGTTACAATCATTTTTTTTTTTAACATATTTTTTAGTACAGCTAGAAGTAAAAAAGAAAATGTGCTTATCTAGCACTACAACAGAAGAAAGAAAAGCAAAACTAGTGCTAACGAAGAAGCTGGAGTGGCAACTGTCGAATTGGCCTTGGGAGGCCTCATCTCAACTGCCTCTAAACTCTGTACAGCTTACTCAATCATCTGCTAAGTCTCCTCGGAGAGTGCGAACTGCCACTCTTCCTCAGAACTCTGGGGTAAACTGCCGCTACTGCCCTGACTGTCACTCTGGCTGGGACTGTGGCTGGGGCTGGAAACCATCTGAACTGTCTGAGGGCCCTTGGGCTGTACTAGGTCGCTGTCTTGGAGGTGTATCTGTCCTGTGGCCATCAACCTCTCGACCTTATCCTTGAACACAAAACAATCCTCTAACACATGCCCAATGCATCTATGGTAAGGACAATAGAGTGGGTTCTCAGTCTGATCCTCCTCCTCCACTCTACTGCTGCTGGGAAAGGTAAGTATGTTCTTCTTAGTAAGGAATTTAAATATTTTTTTCACACTCTCTCTTTTAAAAGGGTATTCCTTACTAAGCTTCTCCTGTAAGGACTGCTGACTCTCTGGAGTCCTACGGGAGGTCCTGAAGCTGTGCTGCCGGCTGACTAGCTGAGTGTGACTGACCAGCTGAGCGTGACTGCTGTGGAGGTGCTGAACTGCCTAAGGGCCTCTTTCCCTTATCCACTGCTCCCTGAGTACTGTGTACCTCCCCTCTCCTGGGTGGAGGTGCTCCTGAAAACTCCTGCCGCTGAGGTCTGCGCGAGGGCTGACTCTCAGCCTTAGGAGGGACTGCATCGGGTATGCTGTCCTGTAGGCTGGTGACCTTGGTCAGTAGCTTCTGAAAGGTCCGTATGGTGAAACCCTTCAGGTATGGAGCTATGGGACCATCTATGTTCTTCAGAAGGATCTCAACTGCATGCTGCTCCTGCAACTGTGGCTCGCACTGCAAACTAAGGTTCCTCCATCTAACTATGTAGTCTGTGAGTGACTCTCTAGGCCTCTGTCTAGTGACTACTAGCTCTCCAACTGTGACTCTGTGCTCAGTGCTGACAAACCTCTGGATAAACAACTGCTCCAGCTCTGCAAAAGTCCTGACTGAGTCGTTGGGGAGGTCGGCGTACCAAGAAAACGCCACCCCCGCCAAGCTGCTGACGAACAACCTCAACATCAATGGATCACTCCCTCCTATATTGCAACATATGGCCCGGTACTGGGCCACATGCTGCCTCGGATTCCCAAACCCGTCGAACACTCTGAACCTAGGAGGGATGAAACCAGGAGGGTAGGGCTCCTGCTCGTACTCTACCGGGTAAGGCCGTCCTCTACTAACTGACTCTCCAGTCTTCCTAGAGGAAATGGCCTGCTCTACCTTCTGGGCAATCAGATCCTGAAGCTGACCCGCTGACAACTGCGCTGGCTGACTCTGAACCACTGGAGGTGCTGTAGGCACTGCTCTCTGGACCCTGTCCATTCTCAAGGGGTCTAGTGCAACTGGGGGCACAACCGGCTGATCTCTAGAAGTGCTGGCAGCGGCTACACCTGCCACTTGGGGTACTGTCCCCAAGGCTGTCAACTGTGCTGTCATGGCTGCCATGGCTCTGGCCATCTCCGCCATCTGTGTCTGGAGGTTCAGGACCGTAGCATCTGTGTCGACTGATCTAGGGGATCCACCCACCTCGGGCTCTCCCTGCTCATCCTGGTCCTCGGGCTCTCTCTCATCCGAGTGACCTCTGCGGGTAATCACACAAATCCGGTGAACTGGTATATCCTTCTCCGACTCATCCACTAGTGTATCATCGTTCTCCAAGAAAGAGTGTTGGAGGGCTTCTATGTAGGGACTCATAGGAGAACCGATCCTATGAGGGTTACGGGCTAGCCGTGTCTCATCCCGCTCTGGGGATCTATCTGGAGTAGGTACAACATCCTCATCACACATCATCGGGACCGCCTCGGTCTCGGAAAGAACTGCTAAGTCTATCAGATCATCTGCCTCACCTGACTGCTCCGCCTCTGACAACTGCTCTGTCCCAGCTATCGGAACTGGGTCGACAAGGGTGTCTGCCTGTCGACGTCTCCAAGCCCATCTGGTACGACAGGGCACTGTGTTGGCAACTGGCTGCTCTGGGACTACAACCTCTGAACTGACCTGAGGCTGGGCAGGCCTCCGCTGCTGTCTCCGTCCTCGACGACGTGGGCGTCGTCCTACTACAGGAGCCACTGCTGACGGCCTAACCACTGGAACTGCAGGCTGTTGGGGTGTCTGCCCCCTCTGCCAACTGTAGAGTCTCCTCGCAGTCTGTCGTCGTAACTGGAAGGTAGCCCGAGAAATCTGACGGAGTAAGCCCTCCCGACTGACAGGCCCTCTGCCACGAGCTAGGCGGACGATGTTCCGAATCCTCTGAGTGAGGGCTCGGACACCAGCGTCCCTGGGTACCCTAGCTCGGGGTAGAGTAGTGACGACAGGAGGAGCCGCCGCTATGCGGGCAACGTCCTCCTCATCACCACTATGCGTCAGCGGGGAGAAGCGTCCTCCCTGAACTGCCTCCAACTCGGGGGCTACCACCACCTCTGGAGCAGGTGCAACAACAACTGGCCGTGGCCTCCGCTGCCTGGGAGCCACTCTCCTCTGACTCTGAACGATCTCATCGTGAACGATGGCATCGGCCATCCGCTGCCTCTCTGCCTCTGACGCAGCTAAACGAAACCTCCTATTCCTATTCCTCCTAGCCCTTCTCCCAAGGCCGGAGGTGGAGGTCGAGGGGACATCTGAACCCACTGCCTGGGTGGCAGGGGGAACATGAACAACTGGAAGTGCCGGGGTCTGCCCAGCAGTCTCGGGGTGAGAAAGTCGGGCGAAAACAGAAACCCGACCAGTGGAAGGCGAAGGCACCTCGGTCTGGGCACCCCTCTTCCTGGTGGAAGTGGGAGGGGGAACCCGAACACGAGGTACTTCCGCTGGAACAACGGGAGTAACAGTAGCAGCAGGCTGCCGGCGCTGAGGGGCCGGAGCAACCTGTGCTGCAGGAGCGGCAGGCACTGGACGCCGGACCGCTGGACGAACGGGGGGAACTACGACAGGCTGCCGGCGCTGAGGGGCCGGAGCAACCTGTGCAGTAGGAGCGACAGGCACTGGTCGCCTGACCGCTGGAACAGGAAGTGGCCTAGGCACTGGTCGCCTAGCCACCGGGCGCACTGGCTGCGCAGGAACAAGAACAGGACGTGGTGCTCGGACTGGGCGCCGAGCAGCAGGACGTCCAAACGGGCGCATGACTGCGCGTCCTCTCCTCTGGGGAGGAGAAAATGCAGCAGCCTCTGCCGGGGTCGGCCCGCCAAGGGTGACGAAACCCGAGTCAGTGAAGGAACCAAAAGTGATCCCTCCCACTGGCGGACTAGCGAGCAGGGACTCAGGGAGAGTCACCTGCGCGTCCGAACCAAAAGCAAAAGTGACGGAAGGTACGAAGGAAGCCATGACACTGCTGCCAAGAAAAGAAATCGACAAGTTAGAAATCAAAAATCATGAAAGAATGAAGAATTTGATAGAGACAGATAAAGATAGATAGGAATTGATAGGGAAAGGAATAGCCTGTAAGGCTAGAAAGAAGTAGAATAGGGGGAACCCTAGCTAAGGAAAAGAAATCCTAACTAAGGAAAGACCCTAACTAAGAGTGGGACGGACCTAATCTAAGGAGTACCAATCCCTGGAGTACACACAAGAAAGGATAATATATAATCCAAAGATGGAGAGAGAAACTGGTCCCACCGTGGTCGCCAGAAACCTGTGGACCTCCGAAAGGAACACCGCGCAAACGGGTCGATTGGGAGGGCAGATTGGATCGTGCATACGACTAACCATTGAGGATGGAGGCTGACGCCAACATACCTCGATGGATAGTAATATACCCGACCTAGTCACGGGTTTCCCCCACCCGATGCAAGAGCTCGAATGGGGTTTAGTAGATTGTGGGACCAAGTTTCCCACGGGCGCAAGCCCCCGTGGTTAATTACATCTCAGGCCGAAACCTGAGAAAACTCTCGATTAAGGATCATACATTATCCTCTCCTAAAGTGGGATTGACACATGGGTATAAACTAGGAAATCCTACTCAAAGGGAAGAAAAGTCCGAAGGGCTGAATCGACATGCGTGGCTCATACCAGCACTCGGAGGCTCTAGGGTACTAAAGAGAAACTGGAGAAAATCCAAGTCAAACATCCGATCACATGCGTGAGAGAAGGATGGAGGTGGCGTCATCCTGTGACGAAGATAAGTAGGATTTAGGGTCCCTGAAAAGAAAGGACCTACCTACTATTTAAGGCCTACTACGAGACCGAATGTAGTAGCCTCGAATCTTAAATCTAGGTTGGACTTAGTGTTCGACACACACTAAGACCAGTGTCCTAGCTAATGCAATACAAAACCTGGACTTATCCCGGCCTGGATGGGGGAGCCAGCTAACCACCTAGTCGCTTTAAAACCATGCAATCAGGTCAATTATGAAAGATGGGTGGGAGGTATAGTTTATTGGAAATAGGACCGACATCTAGAGAATTTCCTAAGTGGTCCTGGACATATGTTGGGTGAATGCCCCTAACTAATGCAATTAAATTTTAATTAAATTGATTTCTAATGCAATGCATGCTAGTTGAAATGTCAGCTCATGAATGCTATAGAACTTTAAAAACAGGCTTATAGAAAATAATTTTTTTTTGAAAAGACTGAGTCTCCCTAGGTCTGGCACTTCATCCTCATAGGCCAGATTATCCGGACTCTACCCGCAGGCAGGGAGATGTCTTATAGCAAGGAAAGAGAAATGCAGTAATATGCATGCGACCCCGGACGATTCCGGCAATTCCCTAGGTGCGTTAAGTTTCTATGTTATTTAAAACTTAAATATTAAATTTTGGTTATGAGTATAAAAATTTTTTTCAGTCCTTAAAGAGTCTAATACGATCCAGGCGAAAACAAAAACGGCATGCAAGAAAGAAACCTAGAAAAAGCAGATATTTCTAAGCACAATCAGGTAAGCACATCAATATAAATCCACAAACTAATCAAATAAATGTCCATAGGCCAACTGCCCTTTAATTACAACCCAGGGTATGCAGAAAAGTAAAGTGGCCGGGCACCACTGCCAACAACCCGGATTTCTAAACCTATGACAGACGCCAACAACTTTGAGTGGGATATTGGGTCTTCAAATCTTTAGCATTCTGGATATCTTCTCCTTGGACTTCTTGAATTTCTCCTCCTTGGACTCCTTGGATCCGTCGTGGCTTGAATATCCAAACGAAGAGACAATTCCCCAGTATGGGGGTATTGCCTTTTCTCTTTGGGTATCTAAAGCCATCCAGCTCGATCTTCCAAATGGAAGAAGACTCTCCCCTTGGGGATGCCTTCTTCTTTTAG
The DNA here is from genome assembly GCA_016618105.1 of Dendrobium huoshanense. Taxonomy (NCBI): domain Eukaryota; kingdom Viridiplantae; phylum Streptophyta; class Magnoliopsida; order Asparagales; family Orchidaceae; genus Dendrobium; species Dendrobium huoshanense. The sequence continues at coordinate 16,096,487 of CM028352.1, forward strand.
AATTCGAGCTGGATAAGAATATCCCAACTCAAAAGTTGTTTTCACAACTCTTAACAATTATTACAGATAAATTACATTAATTGAAAACCAGAAAAATCTAAAAGGACCTGCATGGTTATCCTAATAAAAATCCCAAACAGTTTATATATATATATAAAAAAATGCTAACACCATTGACCCTGTGCCAAGCCATGCTCTTCATTATGAGGGCTAAGCAGCTCCATCTGTGCAGTTATAATTATTAATTTTAGCCCTCATTTTTATTTAGGGGGAGCTAAACAAGCACCTGCATAAAACATTATTAGAAATAATTATAATGCTCCCCCTTTTTATCAGCATGAGCATGGCCACCTGCACGGAAGAACAGTATATGTATATAACGTTCCTAACCTAGGGGTAAATCTAGCGCTCATCACATCACAGAGTGCAGAGTAAATAAGCAAACACACCAATCATTTTTCAAACAGCATGCAGTGAAAACTACGGAAAGCTCCGGCACACAGCAGAAAAGTAAAACCCAGCGGCCTAACCTAGGTCTAGAAGTGGTGCCCTAGCAAACCATTCTATGTGTGTGTAAGGCTTGTGTAGTTTGGATAGATCCTAGGCATGATAGTTAGTTAAAATTGTCTAAAGTTCAAATCTGTTGAAGGCCAGAAAAGGAAATTTTTGTTGAAATTCGAATATTAGTGAATTAGATCCGTTTTGATTATTTTAGTTTGTTGATCAGTTCTAAGAACTAAGGGTATTCATGTTTGAAGTTTGAATTGTATTAGCCAATTTTGGAAAGTCCTGGGTCCTCCTAGGAACTAGACTAAGGGTCCAAAAAGTCACTATGGGAAAAAGGCTAAGTCTGAGTCTCCTATCACCTTAGGAAAATACTAGACCTTAATACGAGTAGTTAGACAGGTAGTAGGCTGGAATCGGAGTTTCCTATCCAAAGTTATGAATTTTCTAAGTTTCGGGCAATTAAGGGAATTTTCTAAATTTCCTAACAAAGGGCCTTTTTTACTATTTTGCTCCAAACAAGCTCCAAACTGATTGGAATCACTCCCAAAGCTCAGGGATGACCTAAGAAAGTGTTCCCAAGTGTTTGGAGAAAATTTGGAATTTTTAATAATTTTTAATAATTTGTTAGGGGCAAAATGGTAATTTCCACCTAGTATCAAATTATGGGTCAACCTGAAGTCAAACTAGGGAGCCCTATTTATCTAAGGTCAGGGGTCATATTCTGGTCAATTCAAGGTATGGCGGGTAATTTTCTGACCTAATATGTAATTATTGTAATTTTCGGAAGGTCTCGGGGCCTTAATTAGCAGGTTAATTAGGGTTAGTTAACTAAGGGGTCTAACAAGCCCTAAGAATTCCTAGAAAATTCTGAGGGGTTTATGATGTCACTAAGTTTAAATGTTGAGGTTTTGGTGTCAATCAGTGATATATCCTAGCTCCTAGAAAACTTCTGAGTTCGCTAGACGGGTCCTTAATTATTGTCCTTAAGGTGTCACTACGTTATATGGGTTTAAACTGAAGTTCATACTAACCCTCAAGGTAGTAAATGCATGGAGTACATAAACAAAATAAACACGCCATGTCCTTAAATCTAGGAGAGCCTAGACTAAGTGCTCGTGGTGCGACGACCTACACATGCAATCTACGAAAGATAAAAAGTAAAGACACCTAAAGAAAGGATTAGTGAATGATTGGGATTCAACCATTCACTAACCCACTCCCCCATGATTGCTCTTCATTCATAGAATCCATGTCTAAAATTTCATACGATAGCGGGTATCCCAAAGTTAGAATTTAGGTATAAGTAGTTTTAAAATAATTTAAAATTACTTATAGATATAAATATATTTTTTTGGAAAATAAAATAATTGAAAATAGTTCAATTCATAATACAGAAGTATAGGGAAACCCGCTGACCACCCAATCGAGGTTTCAAAATGGTTTGAAAATAGATTTTAGTTTAAAAATAATTAGTATGATAATTAATTTAAATAATATTAAAATAACCGAATCATAGGATAAAACAGAAAACAGTCAAGACAGCCAAAATCAAGGGCTGGAAATGGTTCCAAAACATAAAGCTCGTCTTGCTGAAAAGAACGAGGGGTCGCACATCGAAATCCGACTTAAAACGGCGAAGATACGGAATTTACAAGTTCAAATACAATAAAATAATGTTTTAAAATAGTGCAATTTCACTGTTTTTTGAAATGACAGAAAATGCAGACAAAATTTTCACCTGAAAATAGTTTTAAAATATGCAGAATTCAGAGTACATCCGAAACATGATGCTGTGCGTCGACAGCGGACTTAGAACGACAAAGTTATGTGATTTCGAAGTTTAAAAGGGAATAATTAATTAATTTTAAAACAGGGCAGCTGACTGTTTTGCAAATAATTGCACACAGACCCAAAAATTTCAAATAACACTAATTCCAGAATATGCATAATCTAAATACGTTCAAAACAAGACGTTGTGCGCAAAAATCCGACTTGAGACGGAAAAGTTATGCATTTTCAAAGGTTTAGAAACAATAAATAGGCTTGAAAATAAATGACATTAAAAATAATTATTAAAAATAGTATAAAATAATATTTTTTATAGTTATGAAACTTAAAGTAATCTAAAACACATAACACTAGCAATAGCTTAATTATTAATAATATTTTTAAGTAATTTAACTAATAAAAATATTTAAAATGATATTTAATTATTTAAAAGAAAATACCTTTTTATATCTAAATAAATATTGTAATAATAATAGTAATAAACAAGTACAAAAATAGTGGCAAAAGTAGACTAAAATAACATAACTATTAATATTATAATTAAAATAATAATATAATAATATAATAATGATAAAATAATTTAACAAAATACTTTAAAAAAAAAATACTACTTTTACTGTTTTTAAAATAATTTAAAATACATAGGCCATTTTTATAAAAAAAAGTTTTTATCATGTAGAGGACGACGATACGAATCCAACGAGGTATTATGCGTCGAAATCGGACAAAAAACGGATTTTCTACGCATTTTAGAAGTTTCTGGATTTAAAAATAATTAAAAAAAGATTTCAAATCGGCGGCGACACGTGGCGGCCTCGGGTTCGTCCACGCGGTCGCGGCAATCATTGCCGATGATTGCGCTGTCGCCGCAATCATCGGCTGATGATTAGAGGCGGCGGTCAGACCACTTGCCACGTCAGCGGGGACTCACAGCCGTCGGATCCGCGCGGTGCCGAAACGGGCGGCGGAGATGCAGCTGGACGAACCCGCGATTCGACCTGAGCTCCCGCGGTCGGACAGCAACGCGGTCCGACCGGATCTGCACCGTCGATCGGCCAGATCAACGGTCCAGAGAGCGCCCAACCTGGAACAAGCCGGACCGAGAGCCCTAAACAATATTTTTGAAATTTCTCTCGATCGGGTGGATCAATCACAATGAAATTTTAGATACGGCTTCTAATAGTGAAGAGCATCTATGGGGAATAAAAAACTCGTCCTAAAACGCGTTATAAAAAGAGCTATTTAGATCTAAGTGCGCTAGACTAGGGTTTGAGATATACCTCAATCCACACGGTGGATTCGGGAGATCTTGGTCTTTTTGGACTCGGGGGATCCTCAAGAACAAGTTCCTAGTTGACGTCGAGATCCAAAGCACGCTCGATCGTCCGGGATTCGTCCTGGAACGCGAAACGTCTCGGGTTCGCCGGAGGATCGCCGCCGGCGGGGTCTGGACGTCGGGATTTGGTTTGAGAAAGTAGAGGAGGTATGTGGGAGCTCTCACCGAAAACCTCAAGGCCTCAGGCGGTTTGGAGCAAGAGCAATTGTCAAAAGATCCCTAATTGGACTTGATTTTCGCTATTTAAGGCTCCTAAACCTAATACCAACGGCTAGGATTGAATCAAAACAAAATTAGGAGGGAAATAGGTCGGTTTAGGCCGTGGAATTCAATTCAAAACGAAGGAGGCTTTAAATTCCATTAATTACCCATTAATCTCCTTCAAATAGGTGATTATAACCCATTTATGACCTGATTTGACCAAGTCAACGCTTGACTTGGTCAAATCAGTCAATTAGGTCCAAGGGGGGGTGAGGTTCGAGCCATGAAGCCATGAAATTAATTTAAAAATTGGTCTTAGGCTTAAAAGGCTCGAATCAGTCAACCCTGGTTGACTTGGTCAACTGGGTTGACTCGGGGTCCAAGTCAGGGCTCAACAGACCCAGCTCGATTCACTGAACCCATTGGAGAGGGTCTTGGGGTCTGGCTCGGTCAATTTGACCAAGTCAACTCTACAAGCCCAATTCTGGGCAAAATCGAGGTCAACATATGTATGTAAAGTGTGATAGTTTTGAGTCCATGTGGATGTTCATTATTTCTTTATGTGCATGTATGTTTAGTTACATATTTCGTACGACTATGGATCCACCAAACCAAGATATAATAGATGGCCGGCATAGTGCTAGTCAAGCAACTCATATATATAGCATGGCTTCGATAGTTAGCTATGATACAATTTCATAGTTTGTTAATTTTGATAACTTAGATGATTGGAAAAGCACATAATAGAGTTTATGTTGTTAGATCTGCTGATACAAACATATATTTTTAGATATTTTTGTGATTTACATCTCTAAGGTTTGAGGGCGTTCTTGATCCCAGAGCAGCAGATGACTGATTAAGAAGACTAGAGATGATATCTGACTAGTGTTCCAATCTCTCTTTTCCTTCACACAATGTTTGTCTTAATGAATATGCCACTGCTAGTTCCCAAATATAAACTCCTCTTCTCCCTCACATTTCATATCTAAAGATAGTGAAATCAAAGATTGATATTGAGGCATATGTTTAATTCTAACTAGGCACATAAGGATCTCAAAGAGACTAAAGATCTTTCACGGCCTTTCAATACACATTTTGAGCATAGTTGATTACATGATCACTTCATCCCCAATGTGCTTCTCATCATGCAACCTATGTTAAGATATTTAAACTCTCTTGATCGAAAAAATTTATAGATGCTTATAAAACACATTAATGATGCTAAAATATATATTTGTTATGATCAAAATGAAGTTGCTAAATCTTCAAGTTCATATATCTTTTATTGTTTAATGATAAAAAACCTAAATTGACATTGATATGACGAAGGTGCAAATTAACTTTATATCATAATAGCAATATATAATTGATATAACTAATTAGAATTTCTCAACATTAATAATGTAATTAGTGAAACTCAAAAGAATATATATAATAACAAAACTAGTGATGCTCTTGAAGCTTCCTCTAAATATATATAATATTATTCTCTTTTTGACAACATTAAAAGTAGTTGCCAAAGTGTGGTAAACAAAGAAGTTAACATAATCAAATGACATTAAATATTTAGATTAACATGCCTAGCTCAAAATACAAATATAGACTTCATTTGTACCGGTTTTCTTACTATTTCTTAAAACAGCTTTTTAGTAAAAGAATTTTAATTTTTATACTAAAAAGACGTTTAGAGAAGCAGTAAGAAAGCCCTCCCAAACGAGGTCATATGCGTCGTATGGGACGGCTTTCTTTATGCTTCTTAAAGCAACTTTTTTGTATTAGAATGCTACTTTAAGAAAAAAAAGAAAGCCGTCCCAAATGAAGCCATAGCCTTCAAAGAATGACTTTGCAAAAATACCAGTAATCTATAAATCATCACATACATAAATTCAATGCCAACTTCACATTAACAAACACAATTCCTAATAAATCTTAAGACGTTCTGATACCATATTCTTTTAGTTTATTCTTCTTTGTTGAGTAACATTTTTTTTCTTCGTTTGAAACAGTTTTAACTGTTTTTTTTTTTTTTTTAATCTAAGAAATTACTTTAAAAGATAATAAAAAAATTATCCCAAATAAGTCCGTTGATCAAATATAAGAACGTTCATTAAGTCAACGTAAGAATATCAAAACATAAATAGTTATTTATTCTCGGTTTACCAACTTGTTTATGTTGCTGTCTTTTCTTTTTCAAGTTATTTTTGGAGCTAAATGACTTAATTAATCACTTATTAATTTTGATTTCAGAGTATATTTTATGTTAGTTAATAGCAATCAATGGCATGTACATGTAATGAGTAGAGAAAGAGAGTTGATCTCTCAGTTGTTACAGGCCAGCACCAATGCAAAATCCATCAGTCAACTACACTCTTTCCTTCTCCGCTGTGGTCTTCTTACGGCTGCTGATTGCTTCTTTGCTACTCGCTTAGTCTCCTCCTATGCCAAGTTCACGACCTCTACACTTGCACGCAACTTATTCGATGAAATATCCCAACCAAACTCTTTCCTTTGGAATGCCGTGCTTCGTTCCCACTGCCGAGCGCAGCAATGGGTTGAAACACTTCGCCTTCTCCGACGCATGGCTGCCAAGCCCTCTGACCTGGATGCATTCACACTACCTATTGCTCTCAAGGCCTGTGCGGCGCTATCTGAACTCCGCCATGGCCGGTCCATCCATGCTGTAGCTATCAAAAAAGATTTCTACCATTCCGATATGTATGTCGCAGCAGCACTTGTAGAGATGTATGCCAAGTGCAGTGAGATGGGTGATTCAATTCGGATTTTTGAGGGATTAACGGAATCAGACGTTGTTGTTTGGACTGCAGTGGTCTCTGGATACCAGCAGAATGGTGATGCCGAGAAAGCAATAGCATTCTTTTCCAGAATGTTGGTTGAAAAGCACGCCATTCCTGATCCTGTGACTCTAATAAGTGTGATTTCTGCATTAGGGCAGCTGGGAGATCGTCACCGAGGAAGATGCTGTCATGGATTTCTACTTAGGATGGGTTTTTTTCATGATATATCTTTGATGAATTCAATTTTAAACTTTTATTCAAAGGTGGGAGAAGCTACTCTTGCAAGGAAGCTGTTTGAGACAATGCCTGAGACCGATGTGATCAGCTGGAGTTGCATGATATCTTGTTATGCTCATAATGGTGAACCTATTGCTGCATTGAGGGTATATAAAAGGATGATTGAAAAGGGATTGCAGCCCAATTCTGTTACAATGGTTGGTGCTCTGCAGGCATGCTCTTTGTCTTGCGATCTTCCCGAAGGAAGGAAACTGCATGAATTGGCCATTCAAAAGGGTTTTGAATTAGATAAATCAGTTGCCACATCACTGATAGATATGTACATGAACTGTTTGTGTCACGAGGAAGCGCTTGGTCTGTTCTATCGGTTGCCGAAAAGGGATGCCGTTACATGGGCAGCGACCATTGATGGCTGTGCTAAGAATGGATTTGCTAATGAGTCCTTAAAACTTTTCAAGGCCATGCTTTTTGATGAAGTGTATCCTGATGCTGTAACAATGGTAAAGGTGCTCATGGCATGCTCACGTTTGGCAGTCCTATCTCAGGCTCTTTGCTTGCATGGATACTTGGTTAGATCTGGTTTCAGCTATAAAGTTTATGTAACTTCTGCACTTGTGGACTTATATTCCAAATGTGGCAGCTTAGAAGATGCTGTAAGGGTTTTTGAAGCTAGTTTTGAAAAAGATGTAGTGCTCTGGAGCTCAATGATTGCAGGTTATGGTATTAATGGCCTTGGCTACAAGGCCATAGAAACTTTTGAATATATGGTTGATTCTTATACCAGGCCTAACAGCATTACCTTTATTTCAGTCTTATCTGCTTGCAGTCATAATGGTATGTTGGAAGAAGGCCGAAGGATATTTGGCAACATGGTCAATGGTTATGGCGTCACACCTGACTCCAAACATTACTGTATTATGGTTGATCTACTTGCTCGAACTGGAGAATTGCGTGAGGCTTTGAACCTTATTGAAGAAATGCCAATGCCGACTGACCCTCACGTTTTGTGTGCATTGCTTTCTGGTTGCAGGTCACACCAAGATATTGAAATGGGGGATTTGGTAGCTCAAAGATTACTTGCGATTGATCCTTCCTATCCTGGATACTATAATCTGATGGCTAATCTGTATGCTTCTGGTGGTAAATGGAATCATGTTGAAGCAGTTAAGAGATTTATCAAAGAAAGAGGACTGAGGAAAATACCAGGATATAGCACAGTCGAGATTGGCAGTGAAATTCACGATTACCTTGCGGGGGAGAAGATACATAAACAACGGGAGCATTCTTATGACATTTTTAAGGAGAATGGAAGTAAATATGAGAGAGAATGTTATGTTTCTGTTAATGAGGTACATACTGATAAAGAATGCTTACTATAAGATTGTTAGTAGGTTTTCGTACTATGATGGAAGATGAAGGGGGTGTTTGGTATCGGATTTGTCCGTCGTTTTTAGTAGGATTTAGCGTCAATTCAGCCAAACGCAATCTGTGTCGTTGTAAATCCAGGATTTACGGATTTATGGCATAAATATGTCTATATCCTAATCTCATTCCTATTCGGATTTAACGCGACTTATAATAGCGGAACTTCTTCCCGCGGCGCCCGTGTAATCTGTTGCCAAAAAACTTTTCTGGATTTAACGGGATTTAAAATTTGTCATTCCAAACACTTCTCAGGATTTATGAGCCTATTACTAAATCCGGATTTACATGATTTAGTAAATCCTACTAAAATTGAATCCAATCCTATACCAAACACCCCCGAAATTTTGCTCAGTTGGTAGCTTTGTCTTTGATCAGAAAGGTTGTTTGTGCCTTTGTGGTATGTGTTTATTTCATGATGGGCCATATTAATGATCAGGCGAAGTTCGTTTTTTAAGATGAATTATGGTGTAACAACCAGAGCAAAGAACCAAAACCAGCTGGGAAGCAGAGAAGCAATAAAACAGTAACTTCAAAATAACAAGCATATTTTCTGGTAGGTTTCTCCCCAGGTTACAAAAGCATATATATTAAGATAACTAACTGTACCCTAATGGGCTAAAAAGGACTACAGGGAAAGATGACTAGATCTCCTGGTTGGAACACTTCATATAGGCGCTGAGCTTCCGCTTCAAATTAGATTCCTCCAGTGTAGTGTAAACTTCATTCAAGACTTCTGAAAACTGAGTGGCGACTGGGCAGCTTCTGTATTGCGGCACTTTGGTAGTAGTGCAAGGTCTAAGAGATGATTAGGCATCTTAGTATACACAATGCTGAAAGGGCACTTAGTGGTAGATCGATTGGGCATCAAATTAAATGCGAATTCAACTTGTCCGAGCAACTCCACCCATTGTTTAGGATGTTGTTGAATGAGGCAGCTGAGCATACTGCTAAGAGTGCAGTTAACGACTTCAGTTTGGCCATCGGTTTGTGGGTGGTGGACTGAACTCAACTTCAAAATAGTTTCTAGTATCTTCCAAAGTTCTCGCCAAAACTGGCTGGCAAACTTCACATCTTTATCGGAGGTGATACTATGCGGCAAACCATGGAGGCGAATGATTTCCTTGAAAAAAAAACAAGAAATAGTAATTTCATCAAATATTTTCTTACAAGACACAAAAATGAGACATCTTCGAAGACCTGTCCACTATTACCATGATAGAATTTGAACGTTGTTTAGTTCTTGGAAGTCCCAACACAAAATTAATACTCAAATCCTCCCAAATTGAATTGGGAATGGGTAAAGGCATGTACAAACCATATGATTGAACATTACCTTTATATGTTTGACAGACAGAACATTTTTTCACAAAACGAGAGACATCACGCCGCATATGAGGCCAAAAGAAACGTGATTGAAGTTGCGAAAAAAAGTTTTAGCTCTACCAGTGTGTGTAGCTAAGCCTCAGGAATGTATTTCTTTCATTAAAAACTGGCACCAAGACGATTGGGGAATGCACAAATAATTTCCTTTGAACAAAAAGTTGTGTCTAAAAGAGTTGTCATTGAGTGGACTACCATTAGTGCAGTGTTCCCATGGAACTGCAAAATTTGAATCGAAATTGTATAACATTTTCATTTCCTGTAGGCCCATTACCTCTGTTTACAGTTGTGTGAGCAATGCAACCCTCCGACTAAGAGCATCAGCAACACGGTTCAGCTTATCGATCTTGTGTCGCAACACAAAGCTGAACTTCTGTGGGAAGAAAACTTGTCTAGCATGCATTCGGTTGACAATTTTCTGTGTTAAGGTACTGGAGAGCTTGGTGATTGCTGCATAGGACAAACTCTTGGTGAAGGAGGTAATGTTCCCATGTTTGACTGCTTTAACAACCGCATATAACTCCTATTCGTATACATACCACTTTTGAAGAGATATGTTGAGGTTTTCATTTAAAAACTCAATGGGGCGATCATCTTGGGGCAAAACAGCATCGATGCTAGCAGCAAAAGCATCTATGTCCATAGTGAAAGGTTTGTCGAAGTTTGGCAAGGCTAAAACAAGAGCCGAGCTTATGACCAATTTAATTGTATCAAAACTCCCTTGCTGGCTGGAAGACCAATTGAAAGAACTTGATTTTAAACACTATGTAATTGGCACCATGATAACACTAAAGCCCCAAATGAATATCCGATAGAAGTTTTCTCAGCCGTGAAAACTCCTAACATCAAAAAGGGATTTTGGAACAAGCCATTCCATGATGGTCTAGACCTACGGTCCATTTTGCACTCCTCAAGAGAGGATAAAGCCCAGGAAAGAGACTTATAAATAGCAATTTCACACTTTGACAGATTTATATAGAATTTGTGGTGTCAAAGGGTTTGGAAATTTTGAGTGAGATGTTGGATGTGGTCTTCGAAAGATGAACTAAAAAGTAAGATATCGTCAAAATAGGATACACATAAATTTTAAAAAAAAAAAAAATTAACACCTCAATCATAAGCCTAAAAAATGTGGAAAGAAGTCAAACGGCACAACCTTCCACTCATAGACCCCTTCTATGATCTTGAATGTCGTTTTTCATTCATCCCATAGTTGTATACGGATCTGATGATAGCCTCTCCTCGAGTCGGAGTTTTGAAAACATGGCAACTCCTAGTTTGTCAAAGCAAATTGGAGATCTTGGGTACTGGATAACAGTACTTGACTATGATTTTGTTAATGACCCTGCTATTTATACAATGCATTGTATATTCAGTGATGTGACGCCTTATCATTCACATCCTGACACATTCAACGTCCGCACGTAATAATTTCTCCTGTCAATGACACTAACTCCACAAGTTGCATTTTTCTATCAGCTCTTATTACAAATTTTATCTTTTTTATTTTAGGATGTTACCAATCCAATCGATGCCCTTCCCCAACAAAATTCCATTAAAAATTTCTCATCTTAGGGATTTTTTAGGATTTTGAAAGAAGGATTTTACAATTTTGACACAGAAGAAATATAAGTATTTGTTTAGTAAATATAAAATTGTAAACATCAGATATATAAATTAAATAATTGTAAATGCTATTCTTGAACCTTACCATTATTTGATAAAAATTATTCGATCAAATGCTAGGATTTCTTATCATCAGGAATATGAAAATTTTCGTAATAAGGGGATTTCAGACGTTAAACGGGATGCTTTTTTAAAAACACTATTCAACAGCAAAAATTTATTTCTTCCGCATAACTTCCTTCGACAATAATTTGAGAAATTTTATTAAGTGCATATAATATTCATGGAATTTGGTTTGAAAAATAATAGTACACGGACTCACTCAATATAATACACCGAATAAGATTTCCAATTTTATCACCTAAACACCGAAAAAAAAAATAAAAAAAGAGGACCTGCACTGCTTCCCTGAAGCAAGGAAGAAAAACAAACAAAACTTCAGATTTGAATTCCTAAGTGGAAAAAAGTAATAATGTAGAGAGAGGGAAAAGCAAATTTCAATTGTCCAGCACCCTGCACCAATATAGTAACATCTGAGCTTCAATATCAAGCTATTTACAGAATGTAGCCAAAGCATGGCTGTAAGATCTACTTTTCATGGAGGCATCTATAATCCCTGGGAGGCTTCCTCTTGTTGGAGCTCTTCAAAATCCTGCCATTCAAGGATACTTGGTGAGATACAAAATTTGCACATTACTACCAATAGAACCAAAATTCTTACTCTAGTTAGGCTTCGTTTAGGACGGCTTTTTTATTGCTTATTAAAGCAATTTTTTAGTACAAATTTATTTGTACTATAAAGTTGCTTTAAAAATCACCAAAAAAATCATCCCAAACGAAGCTTTAGGAACGGTTTTTTTACTGCTTCTTAAAGCAGCTTTCTAGTAAAAAATTAAAATCTTTGTACTAAAAAGCTACTTTAAGAAGCGGTAAGAAAGTCATCCCAAATGAAGCTTTAATGTACTAAATCTAAAAAGCATAAATTAAATAGATGCAAACCCAATTCCACTAAAGAATTCTAGTTCCACTAATTGAGTCCAATGCCCTGCCCAGCATAGATTTCCAGGGAACAATACAATTTGTATTCCAGATTGAGTGCCATGACATATTCAACATGAATAACTAACAGTACTAATATACCTTCAGAATGGAACATGTAAAGACAATTATTCAATGTCCTTAACTTCAGCTTCGATATCGACGATTGTTGCAGTAGAGGTCCCTGTGAAGTTTTATTTCATACATTAGGTCCATCAGGCAAACCTTGAATATATGTGACATGGAAGTAAACTAGGATTTGATTAAAACTTTTTTAAGAAACAATGCATGCCTTGTTCAGAGCGAGAGAAGGATCCATTGAATACTTGTTCAGGTGCTGCAGATCGATTGGAAGAAAACCTAGTGGATTCTCTCTCAAATTTGTCACCTTGCACTGCAAAAGCATTACAATTAAGTAAGCTGCTCCAAATTGTTGACTTCACATCTTTGCGAGCGCCACAATTATGATAGGAAACACTTGTAGATCTCAGGTATTCCCTATCAATCCTCGGAAAACAGCGAGAATTCTCCACAAAAATCCACACAAAATCAGGAAAACAAGAGATAACTTGTATTATTTGATGAAATAGAAACATAAAATACCAATAATTGATCCTCCATTCAAGAGGAGGATCGATCTCTCCCAAATCTCTAGACACCACTAGAGCCAAAAGAAAACCTATAAGATCTCAAATTTCAGCCAAATTCAAGATGCCCTAACCCTAAGAAAACAAATTATTTAATGCATACAAATCAAAAGGAAATCCCTAAACAGTCCCTACATTCAAATTTCCCTCCTAACTCCCACAAAAATCTTTCCTAAACAGCTCACGCACGTCTGGGCATGCATTCGGTGCGTACATGAGGCGGAAGTGTCTGCCTCTGTTCACCTAAGCCAGTCCCGTCAGACTAGTCTAACAAATTACTACATATTAAAGATGATCGAGTTAAGTATCTTCTTGTAAGTTAAAGATAAACTTATTTTTATAAACTATTTTACAAGTTTGGTGAAGAACTACCCTCGTTCATGTAGTTTGCGTAATCAGGCGCCTCATTTTAATAAACTTTACAGAATCTTTACCCATTTGGCTATTTAATTTGAAGGCTTCAAATTCAAACGATTTGCACCTGAAAAAGGTTGGGTACAATATGGGCAGAACTGCACACCATCCTTCATTGAAGATCTGCAACCAAGTTGGTAGAAGTCAGTGCCCGCTGGCTACCAGAACGCAAATCACATAAAATATATAGCTAGTATAAGATATAATAAATTGATTCTTCTTACTTAAATATCTGGAAGTTATTTCCACAATTGGGACACTGCAGATACAAGTTCACGTAGAAGATTAGCTGCCTAATATACTGCAATACACTTGTTGATTTAACTTAAAAGCAGATGCTTTGTTATAACTACAACAGGTTACACAATATACTTTTCCACGTTTTAATCATATTATTATGCATAAAAAAAAGACATCCATTTAGATAATTCTTACATTGCTTTGTATTATATCTCTTCCAGCAAACCAGAAGAAAGCTCCTAAACCCACAATAGGAAGCAGAAATGCTAGGAGCTGTAGATAAAACATCATGGCCAAGGAGGTGTTAGCAATAGTTTGAGAATTTATAGCTTGAAAGTTCAAAAAATAAACACAGGAAGATAATAAGAAAGACATGCTACCCATCCTAACTACTGACTAGTACTGGTAGCTGTAATAGTATTGTTGAGCCAACCAAGAACTATCGACGCAAAAATGAATTGCAATGAAAAGAATACGATAGACAATTGAATAATACGAAAGATGGTTTCTTCAAAGGGAATCACTTCTAAAGTTCATATAATTCGTTCTAAGAATACATTTTTATACCTTGATTTCTGCTTCAACAAATAGCTGATTACTTTAATGGCTCTCTAGGATTTAACAGGTAAGGGAACATAAATTACCATAAGAAAGTTAAGGCTCTTTAAAATGAATCTCATTATCATCGTTAGAATTATCCCAATTATTATGAATAATCAGCAACCATTTATTTTTATTGAGAGCAAGTCAAGTTATTAAATATTTTTTTGCACAAATATTTATGAGCAACTTCTATTAATTTTACTTCTACTTCTGGTCTAACATTTCCTCCCTAATTCAGCTACTTCTAATTTCATCTGCCTGTTAATTGGTGTTTCTTTAATCCATCGATGTGCATATTCAAATCATACAAGTCTTTCTTTCATCATCTTATCTTCAATAAGAGCTACTCTGATAATCCATCTCATAAGCATTTCTTGATATATACTCATAATTTTTCCATGCATCAATCTTAGCATCTCATTTCTACACAATTAACTTTACCATCAATGATATCTTTATCCACCATGATGAATTCATACAACAAATTCTATGATGGGGACATCAGAGCGAGAAAAGTATATATGAGGCATAGCCATCGATCTACGGCCACGATCGAGTCGATGTGTTTTGAGTTATTTCATGTATTTGTTTTATTATGTTATATGTTATTTATGTTGTAATTGTTTTTCCCATTTTACCCCTTGCTTAAGGGAAGTTATATGTAAGCCCTAAGGGCAAGGTCGTCTTTTATCTTTGAGTAATTTTTGTACGAGGTTATTTATAGCCCTCATGTTCTTCTTCTAAAGTTAATGAATGATTGAATGATAAAAAAATTTGGTGCTATTGCTTGAGTCCTTGAGAGATCTTAAGAGTGCTTGGAGAGGAGCGAGATCCCTCGAAGAGGGAATTTGGATCACCCACCAACCTTGGAGACGGTCGGGTTCATGGTTTTCTTCGTTATCTATTTTCCTTTCTCCTCATCTCCTACCCAACCATCCGCCTAACCCCACCTCACTCCAAGCCGTCGGCCACCTTCATCCCCACCATCCTTCCACCGAAAACTCACCAAGTCACCTCCACCTAGCCGCCGGCTCCCTTCCTCGAACCCCAACCAAGCCGCCAGCCCCTAGCCCCTTACCCTCTCTTGGATTTATTTCCTATTCTAGATTGACATAATTTTGGATAGATTTTGAATTCAAATTTACTCAATTTGAAATTTAAAATCTTTCCTAAAATTATAAAATCTATTTTAGGAAAGTTTTCTAAACTAAACTCCATTTGAATTTCAAGTTAATTGGAATTCCTTTATCACTTTCCTTATTTAAGTCAACTTATTTTTGGAAATGATTTGAATTTGAAATAAATCAATTTTAGATTTCAAATCTTTCATTTTTCTCTTTAGGAAAGGTTCTTATTTAATTCAATCAATCAAATCATGATGGATTGATTAATTAAAGCCTTAACTCCAAATATCATATCTTTCCTTTTCTCTTTATCCTATTTTGGGAAAGGTTCTTATTTAATTCAATCAATCAAATCATGATGGATTGATTAATTAAAGCCTTAACTCCAAATTTCAAATCTTTCCTTTTCTCTTTATCCTATTTTGGGAAATGTTCTTATTTAATTCAATCAATCAAATCATAATGGATTGATTAATTAAAACCATAACTCCAAATACATTGCATCTAGACACTTGGCCCCCCCTTCACCTCCTTGGCCGAAATTTCCAAAACCCCTCACCTCCTAATTAATTTCCAAAACCTAATATTAAGTTTTGGAAATAAATCCCTCATCCTTTCTCTACCTTACCCGCTGCCCCTCTCCTCCCCTTAGGCCATTCAAATTCTTTCCAAAACAAAGGATCTTGATTAGGAAAGTGATTTCAGCGTTCCCTCCCAATTTCCCCCCTTCCAAACTTTAAACCTGATTACCAAAATCTGAACCTAACCTCTCCAAATCTCTCCCCGCCAATCTCCAAAAAATTTACATTAGCCATAGGATATCATAAAGACTGGTGGTTGTGGAGGAAAATATTTTTCTATATGTTCTCATAGTGGATGAATTATTCATCCTTCACATTTCCATTGGTATAAATATGATTATCCTTCCATTATTCAGCATGCCATTGAATCCTTGGATGCTACTATTGGTTCTCCTACTTCCACCACCTCCTCTAGCTCTATTACTTTTTATAGGAAGGATTATGATCCCCTAATTCAACATTCTTAGATATTCATGTATGTTTCTCACGACATTTCTACCTCTAGTTTTGTTATTGTTGGTTCATTTAGTGCATCCTGGGACTAGATTCAGGTGCATCCTCATATATGAGGAATAATCAACAATTCTCTTCCTTAATCAGCTCCTTTGTCACCAAGTATTGTTATAGATGGATCCCATCATCATGTCTCAGGGAAAGGCTTTGTATCCATGTCTTTAGCTTTCTTTTTAAAATATTTTACATACTTTCAAATTTCCTATTAATTTACTTTGTATTCATTGCTTTGCCAAAACTCCTATCCGCTCGATAAAATCATCTCTTTATATTTTTAAGATCTTAGTTCAAGTATGATAATTGGTAGAAGTGTTGAAGCTAATGGAGTTTATTACTAAACACACGTGAGCTCCTATGCTCTTCCTTCTAGCATCAATCCCCATCAAGAGCCTTGTCATCCATCCACCACCACATTGAATTCTACAGTCCATTTTTTTATCTCTTCTCCTAAAATTGAATGCGGTACTTGTGAACAAGGTAAACATTATTGAATGTCGTCATCCTCTTATATGTCACCTCATATTTCTTTTAAACAGGTTTGTTCTGATATCAAAGATTTAAGTCATGTTTTAATCCCCTTGGGTTTAGTTATTATCATCTTTTCCTAATGATCATTCTTGTGTTATATGGATATATCAGCTCAAACACATGTCAAAACTTGTGTATTTCAAACTTTTTCTTTTCAAGAAAAAAAAATCAAAATTTTTTATGAATTAAAACTTTTTGCACTTAAAAATAATGATATTTCCCAAGCATCTTGATTAAGTTCAATCAACTTTGGCTGAAAGCCTTGAACTGTTAAGCTTAAAACTAAGCATGTAAAATTCAACTAACTTGACCCGTAGAAATTTTACTGTATTATTTTTAAAAAAGACCAAAAATATAAACCATTGCCTTGCTGCATCCTACCATGTTGACATATGTTTCCTAAGAAAATAGAAAAGTGCTTGCATCACACTCTTCTATGACCTCCTAGAATGATTCTCAAGAGCCATTGATTAGATGGATAATTTAAATTGGATGCCTTTTACGCATATGCAAAGGAGTTGTATTATGATAACTAAAATATTTACTCTTCATCAAAATAAGTTTAGGGGTTGAACATGTTCAAGTGTTCAAGTTAGCGGTTTTCATGGGTCTTAACCATTTTAGTTAAGTTCATGCAATGTTTGAGAGTAGGGGTCTCCCACATGGCATCTTAATGCGCAAAACTTTATAATGTTGAAAAATTTTCATTTAAGGCAGAATGATCATAGATGTGGACAACTCTCACATGAATAGTAATAGATGGTTAGTTTCATATAAGAGTAGAGATTAATCTGAAATTTTTAACATTTGGACAAATCCTCCTAATATTTGGAGAGGTTGAATAGCCAATAACAGGCAAGGTGTTCATGTAATACAACGAAACTCCCATAGGTGCAATATGTTTAGCTGACAAACACAACTTTTTAGTAGAAGTTTTGTAAAAATAGGTCACTCAAATGTAAAAAAAAGATCACACCACCAACAAAAACCTACACAAGTGCCAAGCAATCATAATTAATCAACACAAGGAGATTGAACAAGACTAAAAATCTATGGAAATTTTTAGAATCCAAATAATTAAAAAGTTTACCCAAATTGAGACAAGAGCATCCAAAAGCCAACCAAGCTGCCCAGTGACTGTGAGATATGTGAGTCCAGCCGCAAAGGCAAGATTTCCCAAGACCCTTGAGCTGTTACTCTTATCCCATCCACCATCATCGGAATTAAAGCCCTGTTTGGCCCTAACCACAAACAGGTTCTCCTTCCGCCCGATTACCTTCCCGATCCCATCTTTATCAAATCCCTTTCCAAGGAACACGCTTATCTCCAGTGGTGACCTTGAGAGACATCCATTTCTAGACAAAAATCCAATCTTTCTCCGCTTAAGTGAAAGGGAATTAGCGGGCGTAGCTACCCGATGCCTAAGAAAGCTCCTTTTACTAGTTAGACTAGGGAAATGG
Source organism: Dendrobium huoshanense (assembly GCA_016618105.1). NCBI lineage: Eukaryota > Viridiplantae > Streptophyta > Magnoliopsida > Asparagales > Orchidaceae > Dendrobium > Dendrobium huoshanense. The sequence goes on from CM028352.1 coordinate 16,114,930, forward strand.
AGGAGAAGTTGAAGAGAAGTCATCCTGGACGAGCATAAGGGCGTTATAATGGAAAATATGGAGAGATGAGTGTAGGGATATCTATGTAGGGTTTTAACAATGGGACGGTTTGCTTGTTAGACTTGGATAAGTGAAGTGAAGCTGAAGAGAAATCCGCTCCGGATGGGCGTGGAAGGAGAAATGGAAAATACCTGATCAGAAGGCTGGTGGATAAATTGTGAAGGGTCTCATTCAATGGTTAGATTTTTTTATTTTTTAAATGAAATGTTGAAAAAGATAGTTGTGATGGCCGGTACGAACAAAATGTAGTTTGAGTTTGTTCTGTTAACGAGAGATTTTTTTTTTTTTTTTTTTTTGGACATTTAGGCCATTTAAGGCAAATTCACACACACAACGCAGTCCAACCTTGGACCTCTTAGTTGGAAGCCTAAGCTCTCAACCAATAGTCCAAGGAGAGTTGTGTAGAGATTCCTTAGATACATAACAAAAAAAAATTAGATTTTTATTGTTCTAATTTTTTATTATTATTATTATTATTTATGTGAATGTTGATATATAAAGTCTTATAAATCTTTAGTTCTCTCTCTCTATATATATATATATATACAAGCACTCGGCGTAAATATGAGATTGAGACATACAAAAATTAGAATGGGGTTAATCTGATCTCCAATTTCAACGAACTTTCGTCTCAAAAATACGGACCCAACGACACCAAAATTATTCAAATCTGAGCCCAAATCGAGGGTCCAAAATATATTTGAAGGATTCAAAGAATTGATTAGATAACCAAATATCCTCTAATATGACATGCTTATGTTCGAATCAAGCGGCTCGACTAGGCAAATCCAATGAGCACAAGATCAACAAGTTTTGATATCATTAAGACATTCAAATGCCTAGTAAATGGTTCATGATTAATGGGATCAATATCGATCGTCCATTCAAATCACTCTCATCTTGACCTTGATGCCCCCCATATTTGCAAATCATGCCACTCTAAAAAAACTATAAATAACCTCCATTCTTCTCATGAGAAGGGAGAAAGAAAGGAGGAAGAGAATGGAAGAATTTGGGAGCTTCCTCGTCGCCAACCACCGTTAAACTTCCACATGTTTGCGACCATTGCCGGACTTCTGCTCGTTCGTCAACCACCGTCAGAGTTCCGCTTGTTCGTAGACCACCGCCGGAGTTCCTCCTGTTGGTCGACCACCGCCGGAGTTCCTCCTGTTGGTCAACCACCGCCGGAGTTCTTCCTGGCCACTGTTAGACTTCCACTCGTTCATCGATTACCAACGGACTTCCACCCATTCGTCAGCCATCTCCAGAGTTCTTTCCGGCCACCGGCAGACTTACACCCGTTTGTCGACAACCAACAGACTTCCACCCGTTCATCGACCACCTCCAGAGTTCTTCCCAGCCGCCAGAGGACTTCTACTCGTTCGTCGAACACCGTCGGAGTTCTTCCTGACCACTGTCGAACTTTTGCTTGTCCGTCAACCACCGCCGGACTTCCGTCTGTTTGTTGATCACCACTGGAGTTCTTTTCGACCACTGTCGCTCGTCGACTACACTCATTTTAACCTTTGTCGCCCACCGACTATGGTCCCGACCATCGTCGCCCAAGTACGGTCCTCCCGAACTCAGTCGCTCGCCGACTACAATCCTTCCAACCACCATCGCCAACTACGATCCTTCCGACCTACATCGCTCGTCGACTACTGTTCTGCCGCCAAAATGAACCTATCAACACTGATTCTTTCAACTCCCACCATATAATGCACTCTATATGATGTATATTTGCTACAACGAGGCAAGACATTCCTCCTAAGGAAGGGCCTCATTTATAATCAATTGTAAACACTAGTTGATGTATTCAAAATGGATCATGTCCCGTGATTTTTCTCTTTTTCAGAGGTATCAATGTAAAAATTATGGTGTCTCTTATAAACTCTATAATAATACTCTCTTATCTATTTATGTGCGAGATCTTCGTACAAAGCTAAGATCCTAACTATATCACTCTCTGCCACCGTGAATATTACTGAATGCAACAAATGTGATTCACGAAATTGACTTACAAAATTTAAAAGCAAAATTATTTGAGAGTAAATTTATTCTTATTAGAAATTCTTGAGATCAATTAAAAATATAGCGTTGTAGGTTACAAATTAAAAAAAAAATTTAATTTGATGAGCTAAATTTCTTTCTACGTTATGATCACCTTTTCTAATAAATTTATAAACTTCATGCTTCACATCCAGATTGGCAAATCTCTAATGACGATGATAATTATACAATTATCTCATTTTAATCATGAAGCTTACTTTGGATGGCCCAAATGAATATAACAAAATTAAATTAATTGATTATAATCAAAACATTGACTTCACATAATAAATAATCATGATTTTAGTTGATAGCAATTATTTAAGGTATATGTAAAGATTTATGTGCATCAACTTACTAGATTTTATGCCCTTCATGGTGTTGGACTTTTGACCATGCTCCACCTATTAGCCTTTGCAATATTGGAGACATCCTTGGTTGAACTTGTATTATCTTCTTTAATTAATATGAAGTCTAACAACAAGTTCTTCAATGTTTATGAAAGAAATATAATTCCTATCTAGAGCATTTTGTCTTGTTCTATCACTCTTAGAGAAATAATAGAAATAAATAAGGCAGAAGAAGAGGATCATTCATTATTCAGCATGCACTCATACTCCCTAATTTGGGTATTTATAGGTTTATACCGCTTATTTTGGCTTACCTAGGCAACTAATTGGACATATTTAACCATTGATCATTATAACTATGTTAACATCATTACTCGCCCCCTAATAATGATTTTGCCCTCAAGTTTAGCTTCCTTAATGTTAAGAGAGTTGTTATTTGTATGTTTTACATTATTGCAACTTGTATAGTTTTGATGATTCTAAATATTATTGCTTTATGTGTAGTTATCTCCTAATACTTTTTGGAAGATTTGTTTTTGCTCTTGTATGTACTAACATTTCGGGAAAATTGAAATCCAAACTTCGAAAACTTCAAATCAAATTCAGCATGCAATCCTTTGTAAATTGAAGCCTTTAATTGTTCTTTGAATTGAGAGGGAGTGATTGTAATTGAGTGAATAAACACACACACACTTAAGGAGATCTTACAAATTTGTACTGATTGCACGAGACGAACCTAGTTCGTACGGGACGATCAAGTCAGTTATCTCCTACTAAGAGCAATGGAACGAACTGTTGACCTCATTTTTGTATGAGGTCACTTAGACTACTCTTGATCCTTAAGTTAATTCCCAAATCATTTCAAAACTCTAGGATCTTTCTAGAACCTCGACCTTAGGATCTATTCTAGGTCCTAGGATCCTTCTAGATTTCAGACCTTAGGATCTATTCTAGGTCCCAGGATCCTTCTAGACTTCAGACCTTAGGATCTATTCTAGATCCCAGGACCCTTCTAAAAGTCAGACTTTGGGATCTATTTAGATCACAAGTCAATCCAGACTTTTATTTGATCAAATGCAGAACCCAATTTAAAATCCAGAATCTTATATCAAAATTCAAGGTCCAAGGGTTTTGTCCTAAAGGCCTTTTCCGTTGAATTTTCGAACACTTTGAAACCTAGTCAAATGACCTCCGATTCAGAGTCTGTCAGTTGCATACTGATGGGACATGTCTCTGGAGGCAACCCTCCGAATTTGAGCCCATTCCGAGGTCTCTAACCCCAAAAACTTAATTGAAACCCAAAGGCTGTAAAACCTTCAAATATTTACAGCCTATGCCACTGGACCTATCACTTTGAAGATTCTGACCTTAGAGCATTCACCAAAGCCTCTAGTCACTTCCAGACCTTTAATCTTGATATGTTGAACATTAAACTGCATTTTCCTAGACCTAGTTTGACCCTTACTTGACCATGGGTCGAAATGACCAAAATACCCCTATGGGGGCTCAAATGTTGATTTTCAACCAAATGAACTCCGATTCGAATGTAACCACCTTTAACAAGTTTCAAATGTTATTTCAAATGTTTTGAACCTATTCCCAACCCCTGGGTCAACCTGGTTGACCAAGTCAACAGGTTTGACCCAAGAGGCCCTTTAAGGGTCCAAACATGTGTTTTGACCCAAATGACCTCTCTAGGCCATCCAACCATTTCCATTAGTCTTGAAATGCCATTTGAAACCTGTTCGACCCAAACCCAGACCTTGGGTCAACCTGGTTGACCAAGTCAACCTAGGTTGACCAAATGGCCCTTTAAGGGTCAAAACAGGCATTTTGACCAAATTGACCCCTCCAGACCTTGGGACCACCTCCAATGGTCTCCAAATGTCATTTCAAATCTGTTGATCCCATTTCCAGGCCTTGGGTCAACCTGGTTGACCAAGTCAACCTAGTTGACCCAAATGGCCCTTTAAGGGTCTAAATAGGTGTTTTTGACCTAAATGACCTATTTAAGCTATGTAACCACTTCCATTGATTTTAAAAAGTCATTTCAAACTTGTTGAGCCTGATCTCGGACCCTGAGCCTAGTTGGTTGACCAAGTCAACCAATTTTGGCTTAAGGGCCCATTAAGGGCCCATTAAGCCATTTTGACTCAATTGACCCATTTAAACCATGGAATCACTTCTACCATATTCCAAATATTGTATCAAACCTACCTGGACCAAACTCACACCCTGGGTCAACCTGGTTGACTCAGTCAACCTAGTTTGACCAAACCAACCTTTAAGGCCCTCCACTTTGAATTAAATTTAAAATCCACCCAAGTCTTTGTTAAACCCCTCTCCACTCTTCTTAATCAATTCCCTAAATTACTTTGACTGCCACCTCACCCTTGGTCAACCAGTTGACTGGTCAACATGGTCAACAAGGCTCTTTAAGAGGTTTAAATGCCCAAATGGTTTGATCCAAGTTAGCCCAACCCCTACCAAACCACTCTAGACCCTCTTTGAGACCCTTCCATGCCACATCAGCTGTCCACTTGGCCATTGACTGGTCAAACCAGTCAACAAATGGTCAAATGAGCCCTTTAGAGCCTTAATTAATTCATTAAAATTAATCTCTCCTAATTTAAATCATTCCAACTGATTGAGTCAGGTCTAGAAGCTTCCTAGAGCTAACCATAACCCTCAGATCAAGATCCAATGGCTTAAATCAAACCCTTGATCCCATAAGAGCCAAAATAGACTTTCCACCTAGGATGTCCTCTCTATGTCCTTGGCTTCTGCTCCCACCAACTCCCTGGACAGATGGCACTCATCTGGAAGCTCATTAAGAAGATCCCAACCCTCTATTCAATCTGGAAGGGATTGAATAGGGCAAAAGGCTCATAAGGAGCCTCATTCCAACCCTAAGCCTCTCTCTCCACTCAAGCTCTCTCAAACCCAACCCCCTGTTCCATTGAGCTCTCCAGGCATCTCCCAACATATCCCCTCTCAAATCCGGCCGGTCAAAACGGTGGCCGACCATCTTCCGGCGAGCTCAATACCAAATCCATCCAAGGAGTATTCCGGGCGATTCGTGGCGTTTCGGAGCTCGGAGCCAACTAGGAACTTAATCGTGGACAGTCTACAAGCTCAGAGAATCCAAAAACGGTCCAAACCGTCCATTAAATCTCGGTAAAATCCTAAACATAGCTTAGGACACTTAGGTTAATTTAACATTTTATTTAATGCGTTATTTTCCGTGAAATAAATTCCCCATCATTTCTGTTCACTTAAACTATCTAGATTTAAAATTTTAAACGTTTTGGTTAATCGGATCGAGCGAACGAGCAAAAAAACCTAATCTAGGGCGTTTTCACGGCTCGATCCAGGTAGCTCGTTTCTGGACCGTTGATCGCCCGATCAACGGTCCAAATCGAGCCGCATAGCTCGTTTGTCCGACCGTGTTTCTGATCGCCCACTTCACCCGCCGTCCAACTAGATCTGGGCCCTTGAATCAGAACACGGGATGAGCTCCCCGTCGTTCGATCTCGTTAACTGAGATCAAACGGCGGGATTTGATCCCTGCCGTTGGATGGAACCCGCGAGGATCGGACGGTCTGCGAGACTTGCCGACGTGGATAAGTGGCGGGATCCACTAGACTGCCGCCAGCCGCGTGGCGCAGTCATTCGCTGCCGCGTGGAAAGGCGCGTGGACCCCAGCCGCCGCCGTGCGCAGAGTGCCAATCATTGGCCGCGCACTGCTGTCCCAATGACGGTGCGCCACGTGGCAATCCCGAGTTTTTTTTAATTTAAAGTGATTTAAAATCCATTTTTAAATCATTTTAAATTCAAAAAAATGCTAGAAAATTTTAAAAAATATATATATATATATATATAAATCTGTTTTTATAATAAAGTCATTATAAAATTAATTAATAATTTTATTATTATTATTATTATTATAAATTATTTAGATATTAAATATAAAGTATATTAAAAGTAATATTTATTTAAATATGACCAAATATTTTAAAATTTCAAGATATTTTAAAATTTCAAAATAGTATTAAAATAATTAATTTGAAATTAGTATTAACTTAATATATACTATTTCATTATTTTAATTTAAGTTTTGGTTAATAATTAATAACACTTAATTTAAAATATTAAATAGGAATTATAATAAAATAATCTTGAAAATTCAAAGAACACTATATTAAATAAATTTAGAATTTCAGAAAAACAACTAATATTTAATTAAACTTAATTTAGATATTATTTTAAATATTAAGTAATTTTGAATTATTTAAATTCATTTAATTGCTTTAAAACTTTAAAAATTTCATATAAATTCAATTTAATTCATAAAAATTAAAATAATATATCAAAATTTTCAGAAAATTGAGAATTTTAATTTAAAACTATTTTCAAAGTTTAAAATTCAATTTATTTTGATTTATTTGAATTATTTAAAAATCCTTAATATTTAATTAATATTTAATTAATATTATATTAAATATTTTGAAAATTAAAAAAAAATTTATCTTCAAATAACATTGAAAAATCAGTGGATCTCCATACTCTTTAAAATTTATTTTAATGATATTTTATTTTAAAATGTATATTTACATATATAGGATTAAATATATTAATATATTTTCAAATATATTTTAAAACATATATATATTTAAATTTTATAAGTTTGAGAGATCCTTTAGAATTTTAAGTATGGATTGAATATATGAATTGAGTTTATGGGGAATTGATTAGTGAATAATTGCATGTTAATTGTTCACTAATCACGTTATTATTCATCTTAATTAATTTTAGTTCTTGCATGTTTAGATTATGCACCCACCACTTAGATTTAGGCTCTCCTAGATTTAGGATTTTGTTTGGTGTGATTGTATATTGCTCTTTATGTTGCTTAAGGGTTAGTTAAAACTTTGATTTGAACCTAATCAACTTATTGACATCATTAAGGACAACAATTAAGGACCTTTGCTAGAAAATTTAGAATATTTCCGATAAATATGATTCACTTCCTTTTGAGTCGAAAATTCAAACAATTAAACTTAGTGACATGTATAACCACTAGGAGAATTTTTGCTGAATTTGGAAATCATTAAGGCCCATAATTAATTTTCTAAGTCTTAAACTCTAATTAAGCCTTAAAACCTTCCCGAAAATGTAATAAATCCATTTTAAACCCAAAAATTATGTTTAACCCCTCTAACTGACCATAATTAAACCCTTAACCAATAAAAATTAAAATCCCTTTAATTTGACAGCAAATTAAACCTTAATTTAATTTTAAGTGAAATTGAATATTTAATTAATATAATTAATTAAAAAATATTAAAAATTCCAAAAATGTCCTAAACACTTGGAAATCTCTCCTTAGGTCATTCCTGACCTTTGGAGCTGATTTCAAGGAGTTAGGAGCTCATTTGGAGCAAAATCACAAAAGGGCTTTCTAATTAAGCAATTTTAAAATTCATTAAGTAGTCAAAACTTTGAACCTTCATAACTAATTCTAAAAAAAATCAAAATTGAGCAAACTCACTCCTAATAAGGTGTAATATTTATTAAAAATATCAAATTCCAGAAATCTTTAATATTTCAAAAAGTCAACTTTTTGGTCAACTATAGGTCAAATCTAGTTCAAAACTTCAAATCTTTGTAATAAAATGTAGAAAAATCCGATTTCAACATACTTACCTTCTAACTGATCGTAGTAAGGTCTAGTATTTTAATAAAATACAAACATTCCAGAATTTGAACTTAATTAAAAAGTCAATTTTCAACCTCTTAATTAAATGATTAAAATATTCCGAAAATTCATAAAACTCAAAATTATTCTAAAACTCCAGAAAATGTTAATTTAATGTTTAAAACATTCAACAAACATTTTAAAACACAACAACCATCCTAAAGATGAAGTTTATTGGCTGGACTACTTCGGGCTGCGGGGCTAAGTGTCCTAAGGAGGCTGGTTCCTCGAGCCTGGTGGCACAACGTCACGAATGGATTCCAAGGGGTGTTAAACCTTAAAAATAAATTAATTATTAATAATCTAACCTTTTAAAACTTCTAATTTAACTACATTAATTTGGTTTATCGGCTGGACTACTCCGGGCTGCGGGGCTACGTGTCCTAAGGAGGCTGGTTCCTCGAGCCTGGTGGCACAACGCCACGAATCGATTAATGGCAAACTTAAATTAATCAAATCTTAAAAATCAGCGATCAAACATTTCTAATAAAATTCATTAATTCTTAAGCCTCAATCAATCTAACTCACTTAATTATATCGGGTACCACTGGGTAACCCAGGCCTACGAGGCTATTAACTTAGCCCCAAGGAAGGTGAAATAAACTTCACGGCCTCGGTGTGAAACAAAGGTGATATCCAACAAATAATTAAACGAATCTTAAAATTAATCTTAAGCCATTAATATTTGAATTCAAATTTAAATCCCTTAAACCTTCCAACCAATCAAATTTTAGACAACTTTAACTAATAATCCTAATTAGGATACATCAAAACCACACGACCTACCTCACACACTTTAGATGGTTTGCTAGGATCACCGACTCTAGTTCTAGGATAGGCCGGTGTTTTACTTTCTGCATTTGTGTGCCGAGTTTTCGAGTTTTTATTGCATGCTGTTTGCTAGTGTAGAATTGATGTGTTTATTTATTTCCTGCATTCTGTGATTGATTGTACGATAGATTTACCCCTAGGTTAGGAGCGAATTATACTTGTGCAATCTTATGCAGGTGGCCATGCTCGTATAAGGAGCTAAAATTAAAGGGGGCAGTTAATAAAAATATATACTCTTTGCACAGGTACCTGCCGCGCTTAAGACCCCCTTTAAATAAAAAGAGCATGGCCAAGTGTGGCTAAAAAATGCATTTTAAATTTTCATATTATAACTGCTTGGGAATATATACAACTGTTGATTATTAGGATAACCTTGCAGGATCGAGTCTAGATTTTCTCATTTCTCTTAATGTAAATTTAATTCAATTAAGGTTGTATTTATTTAAAATGGTTTGAGATTGGGATATAAATATCCAATTTGAATTCCAAAGAGGTGAAGACATCCCTAAAGGGGAGAGTCTTCTTCCATTTGGAATTCAAATTAGGATACTTTGCAAATATCCAAAGGGGAAAGATAACACCTCGATCAAGAGGGAGTTTCTTTCCATTTGGATATCCTGAACCGACGAATCAAGATGTTCGTGAAAAGATGAAGGATTGGACAATGAGAAGAATCCCAAATCTCAAAACCATTTGATTTAGGATTAGAAATCCGGGTTGTAGTCAGTGGTGCCCGGCCACTTTAATTTATTGTAATTTTTGAGATGTAATAATTAGTGGCACTTGTCATATGGACATTCAATTTGATATATTTAATGTAGTTAATTTATTTAATTGATTGTGCATTAGAATTCCTGTCTTTTCTAGTCTTTTTATATGCATGTCGTCTTTGATTTAGTCTGGAATACGAATTTAGGCTCTTAGGGGTCTGTCAAAAAAAATTCTTCTATTTTAATTAAATAAAAATTTTAAGATAAGATAGTAACTCTAAACGGTCCTAAGAAGTAAGCTCGGACTCGCCGAGGGTTTTTCATGCATTCATATTATACCTTCTCAACCTTGTTAGGCATCTCCCCGCCTGCGGGTTCTGGCAGGCCACCTGACCTATGAGGGTGCCGATCTGTCAAGGGGATGTTATACAATCTCTAGGATAAAACCTATTTTCTAAGCCAAAGATTTTTAAACTGCTACATACCAATTCTGCATTCAATCGAGTCAATTAGCATCCATCGCATTAGTAACAAATTTAAAAGAGTCTAATATTTAATTGCATCTATTTAGTCATCAAATACCCGACATAAGTTGAAGGGGTCAATTAAGGATTTGCTCTAGATGTCGACCCCATTTCTCTAAAATTTTCTAATTAATGTCCCTACCACTCTACAAAAAGACCGGATACATTTTTTTTAAATCGTTTAGGTGGTTTAGCTGGCTCCCCAATCCAGGCCGGGGTAAGACCAGATTCGCATTGCACTAGCTAGGTTCGGGGCACTAACTTTTAGTGCCTAATTTAGATTTAGGTTCCGAGGCTGGCCCGGGCCATAAGACCTCAATTTTCGGGAATTGAATCCCAAATTTCTAATAAAATAGACCACTCAAACTAAAATTTTCTTTCAATCAAATATAAGCCTAACACTTAGGATAGGTTGGGATGTTTTCTGAATTATTTCAGGATCTCAAAACATTCCCTACTCCTCTTCCTTTGGCTCCGAAAATAAGTGTTCAATCTTGAACCAATCCCCCTTGAAATTCAAACCTTAACTTCCTTTGATGTTTACTTCGAATTCTAAATAAAATTCATATCGCTATTTTAATCGAGAGTTTTCGTAGGAAATTCCGATTTCCTACGATGTAATTAACTACGAGGGCTTGCGCTCGTAGGAGATTTAGTAACCCAGACTTAATTTTCAAAAATATCAAAATCTTTCAAAATCTCTAATTAATTATTTTTGGGAAAATCCAATGATCATTATCGTCATTTTTAGACGGTCAATAATGATTGATATTCTCTTTCTCCGGAGAGATATATCAGTTATTATTGAAATTCTAATTACGAAATTAATGATCTTCAATCCATATTAGCTTAGTCAAATACGAGATTAAATCCTATTTTGATCTTTCGAGGTCAAATACGATTCCTCTTGGATTTGACTATGATAATAAGGACGACGTTAAAGTCCTATAATATGAACCAATTAGTGAATGATATCTTAACCCTTTTTGGGGTGATATATCATTTCTAATCCTGAGTTCTATTATAAAATCAGAGTTTCAAATTTAATAATCCCAAAGATAATTAAATATTTTTCAAAACTATATATACTTAAATAAATTTTTTTTAATCAAAACAAAAATGGCGACTCCGCTGGGGAACAATCTCACTCTCCATCTTTAATAGCGTTATTAATTTTATTGAATCGGTAGTCTTAACTACCTTTCCCCTCATTGGTCCCTCTTTCATTTCTCTCTTGAAAGAGTGTGGCCAATTCAATTAAGAGTTGTCAAATGAGAGGTGAGTGTAGGGAATTTCCCTCTAGATCGGGCTTGGACATTTTGCCTCCAACTTGGTTGGTAGAGCGAAAGCGTTAAGCCTATCTCCCTCTAGACATTTCTATAAATGTTAGAAACTTGCGTGCTCGGATTGTTAGTAGCACGCTAAGTTATATAACTTATAGAAATTCTCCTTAATTTTAAAATCTAAAATCTCCAATCTTTTGATAGAGTTAATTCTTTCCAACATCTAAATAATCGCTACATGATATCGTTGTATATTGAGTTGTGATTGTTTCAATTCAATATATATACGATTAATCGTAGAATTCAATGTTAAAGATTTCATTAAAAATTCAATTATATCGATAGAATTAAGCTATGACATTTCGTTCTTAATCCATTAATTAGAATGAAAGAGTTAAGTAAATTCAAAAATAAATCTCCCCTAGTTAATGTGGACCTTTTTGTTGGATGAATATCCAACACCTCGAGTCCCAAAATAAGGGGAGATGCTGCCGAATTTTTGAGTTTTCAAAACTCTTTCTAAAATCTTTTCAAATCAATTATCATTGTTATATGTCCTTCTACGACGATCATCGTAGTCAACATATACAACGAACCTTAAAACTCGATCCGGCACGAATTCGCCATTAACATTTCATCCTTTAAAGATTGAAAGAGTTAGGCTTTCTTAGTGTTTTTCCCGACGTTTATTTGTGAACCTTTTGTTGAATAAAAATTCAACACATTGAGTTCCAAAAATAAGGGGAAATGCTGCCGGATTTTTGAATTTCCAAAATTCAATTTCTTCCAAATTCGAACATCTTATCCAAATTCATCCAAATCAAATTCAGATTATTGTTGTCATATATTTTCCTACAAAATCCTTCTGTAGTTGAATATATACAACGACAATTCAAAATTCCATTTCAATCAAAATCAAACTCTATATTCTATCGTTTTACACCGGGTTATAGCTCTTATAACCCGATATATACGATAAAATATAAATTTATTTTCAAAATTTAAATTCAAGTTTCTAATTCAAATCTTCTCCTTTCCAATTCTCAGACAATCAACTTAACTGCAATGGCTGACAAACTACTGTTTTCAATGGATCGTGATTTACTGATTGAAGAACTAGTGTATGAAAACTCGATCCAGTTTGGAATAGGGTTTGAGTCCCTTAGACTGGTGATGAATGGAAATACCTTAGTGGACCTTGCTGTCAAGGATGAGAAAGATGCCCCTATAGTTCAACTAGCCATAGGAGCCGGGAATGATGCCCCTCCTAGTCTGTGGTCAGCGTTAGACATCGCTAATGCACCTAAAGAATTTCTTGAAGATGCAAAGAAATTGGAAGCTGCCGCTGCAGGCAAGATAGTGTTTGAGAAAGGGTCTTCAAGTTCTGAAACTCTGTATGGAAGTAAGAATTCTAAGAAGAACTATCTGAGGAGGTTAAGAAAGAAAATCACTAAGACCAAGAAAGTGGCCGAGCTGAAGGCCTTGAGTAAAGTCGATCTTGAGGCTGTCGAGGAGCTGCCAATCCCTGCCTCTTCTCCACTCCTTAAAGGGAGTCGTTTTCACCCCCTCGCAGCTTCTGCAGGGGAGGAGAGAGTTACTCGGATAGCTAGCACTCCGCCTAGCCCAGTAGACTATTCTGTTAAAAGAACCCCGAAGGAGAAGCAAGTTTTGAAAGCTAGAATGCTTAGAAATATCATTCATACTTGCGCTGCTCAAGTAGGGCAAACTAAGGAGCAGTATGTGAAACACTTGAAGGGAGTGATTTCACATAAACTTGAAAAGGAAGTTCTGAAGGAAGAGAAATCTGAAGCCAGGAATTTGACTCCTCAACCAGTGAGAAAGAACAAAAAATTTGTTAAACAACCTGTATCTTCAGTTTTGGTAGATGGATACCATTGGGTGCCTCGCCTCCCGTCTGCAAAGACGGAGGAGATAGTATTAACCGGGTCTGGCCAGAGTCGCTCTTTTAGTGGCAGACCACCGACCCCACCTTCAAAACTGTTAAAGCTGGCCCCAGTGATAGTGAAATCTAAAGAAGTCTTTAAAGAGCTTAAACCAGTTGATGTTAAGGGCAAGAGGCCCATGTCGCCAGAAGAATCATGTGCCAGAAGGAAGTTCAGTAGATCCATTGGGATTCAGTTCAGGGAACCTCAAGTTCATATACCAGTTAAACTCCCTAGACTCCCAGTTCAGGGAAGTGAGGACTCTATTCGTGTTGATGTTGGAGCCCCAGCTGTTCAAGCCCCTCCATCACCAATTAAGATGGATGTCCCTCACCCTACTGAGGATGTCACCCTTGCGACTACCGACCTCGGGACAGTCGGAGGGGAGGAGACGACCCAAGATCCTGATCAAGAGATGTTAGATCAGCTGGTTAGTGAAGAAGTCACTGAAGATGATGTTAAGATTAGCAACATTTTTGATAAGTTGGATGTTAAAGAATATGATCAAGTGATGAGTTATGATGGATATTTACCCATCTACACTGAAGCGATAGATGGTAGACCAGTCGAGGAAGTGGTACAAGAAATCAGGGATATCCTTAAGAAAAAGGCCGTTGATGAGTTCAACCCTGATGAAGATGATTTGCTAGTTGACGAGGAACCAGTAGCGGATGTCCACATGGTTGAAACTCGTGCTTCAGCTAAAGACGCCGAGCCTTCTAAGCACCATTCTGGAAAGGAGGAAGAGTCAGCAGCAGTCGACTCAGATTCAGACAGTTCTGTCAGATTGAAAGAGAAGGATGAATATATTAAAAATCTTGAAAGAAAAGTGGAGGAGATGATGATTAGAGTTGAACAGATGCAGAATCAGCTTTTGCAATCACAGGAGTTCAAACCCGAGCAGTTGCAGCCCACAGTGCATACAATGGGCGAGCACAGCAGGAAAGCTGATTCAAATCCCAAACTCCCAGAAGTTACTTCTTCGGTGCCTCCACCAGAAAAAGATATTCGTCAGATGATTGAAACTCAGGTAAGGGAGGCCTTAGCCCATTCACAAGGAACTGTATCTATTCCAAAGGGTAGACCCTATCCTGAGGAATATGATTTGGTTCCTTATCCTAAGGGTTTTGTGCCACCTTCTTTTAAAATTTTTAGCGGTTTAGAAAACCCAAGACAACATCTGGCCCATTTCCGAGCAAGCTGTTGCAATGCAGGAGGGTCGGATGCTCTACTCTTTCGTCAGTTTGTGAGTAGTTTGTCCGGTATTGCTTTTGAGTGGTACGCAGATCTACCAAACGGTTCTGTAAAAACTTTCACAGAGCTCGAGGGTCTCTTTTTAAAGAGATTCTCAGGAGCTCAACAACGTGTAACCGTTGGTGATCTCGTCATCGAAAAGCAAAAACCGGGCGAGTCTTTAGTCGACTACATCTTGAGGTGGCGAAACCTCTCGATGAAATGTGAACCCCAACTACAAGAGCAACATGCAGTGGAAATTCTTTTAAAGAATATCCACGGGCCTATTGCTTTTATGTTAAAGGGGTTTACAATTAAAACCTTCGAAAAGCTTCTTAACAAAGCTAGTAATCTACAAGAAGAGGCTCCCAAAATGTCATTCTTGAAGGATTCTACTGAAGATAAGAAGGTTAGTAAACCATTGAAGTCCTTTGAAAAGAGAACAGCAATGGTTTCAGCAGTCGACAAGGGGAAGAAACCGATTAATATTCAATCAAGTAATCCTACTGTTCAGCAGACTCAGAAACCTCAACCGTTTCAGGTAACTTCTCAACCTACTAGAGCATATCACCGGCCCACTTTTGAAGAGAGATTGGCTCGTCCGTATCCATTCAAAAGGGAGTCGGTGAAGAAAATTTTCAAGAGCCTTTTAAAGAAGCCAGATTTTCGATTGCCGGAGGCCAAGAAGCCGGAAGAGGCAAATAAAAAGGATGATCCGACCTTTTGCCCCTACCATCGCATGTTGGGCCACACAATTGAAGACTGCATACCTTTTAAGGACTGGCTCGATTGGAATTTCCGTCAAGGTAATATTATAATTCCAAAGGAGTACTTAGTCAATCCGGATCAAGGATCTGTCAAAGTTATCTCAGGTATTAATTCTAATCTTTCTTCGTCCATTGAAGATGGTTGGGATATAGCACTATCCCGGGCATTTAAAAAGTCGATTAACCAATCTTTTCATCTTTCTCAACAGTTACCGACGAGAGCCCGTGGCCCGATCTGGGAGGTTGAGCTGGAGGCATCGCAGGAGGATGTTGGGACGATTTCCTCTCCAGTAGTTGTAGGAACTACTGTATTAAATAAAAATGAAAAGAGTGAACCTTTTGTAGAGAGGAAATTTGTGGATGAGAGATTTGTACAAGTGGTGGATGGTGGCTCAAAACCACTAGCCCCATTAAAGTTATCTGACTTTTACTTTGCCCCATCAAAGGCAAAGGGTCAAAAATTGAATAAAAAGAAATATCCTTCTGCAAATATTTTGATGATTAGTGTTGAGAATGAAGTTTTAAATGACTCTTCCATTGAAAATAATCCGGAGTCAGCTGAGGACAATCTAGAAGTTCAAAAACCCAGCTCTCCAGATTTGACCCTTCAAGGGGAAGATGAATCTAATATCGTATCAGATGGTGATACCCCTGAAATTAATTTTCAAGGGAGTCCCGTCGTGATAGATTTTTCAGATTCAGATTCCCATTCAGAAAATGACAATCAACCGCCTAAGGAGAGCGTAGACCTCCCCGTAGACTGTCCTTCCGATGAAATCGTGCAAGTACAATTACGGGATGGCAAGGTTTTACCCCCTAGGCTTCCCCCACAGGAAAAGGGAAAACAAGTTGTTTCCACTGATCCAATTCAAGTCTCTACTCAACAATTAAACTCTCCTCCAAATCCACCGGGTCCTGATGTTAATGTTCCAAGTGTTGATTACAACGTCTTAGCTCACCTTAGAAAGTTGCCTGCTAAGTTGAGCATCTACGATGCCCTCATCCTTTCAAAAGAGATGAGGGAGACTTTAATTAAAGCACTTCTCGACCCCGAGATTTGCTTAGCTCAACTCGCTTCAACTTCAGAGGAGGAAGCTTTGTACTTCAAAGAAATTCCAGGAGTTACCTTCTCCGATGAAGATCTACTCCTTGGAACTGCCGATCATAATCGCCCACTTTACATCACTGTAAATGTGGACAAGTTCAAGTTATCAAGAGTTCTTGTTGATCCGGGTGCATCGGTCAACGTGATGAACATAAAGACTCTCGCATACCTCAGAATTGATACTAGCAAGCTCTCAACCGATAAGTTAGTGCTTCGCGGGTTCAACGAAAAAGGTGAGAAGGCTTTAGGTTCGATCACACTTCTTCTAGAGATAGGAGAGTTGAAAACTGAAGCGAAATTTCATATAATTGATTCGGCTACGTCCTTTAATGCGCTCCTAGGTAGGCCTTGGATCCATGAGTATAGGATGGTTCCTTCCACCCTACATCAATGCATCAAGTACCAACGAGATGGCATTGAGTTTGAAATCAAGGGTGATCTGCAACCATTCTCTATTCATGAGATCGGGATCTACGAGGATGCTGCATATTATGTTCCCAAAGGTCTTACTACAAAATCTAAGGTAGAGATCAATGTTAAGGAAGAAAAGAAAGAAAATTATAGTTCAAAAGCAATTCAAGAGCTGAGAAAAGAAAAAATCAAAAGCACAAAAGAACAAAATTCAAGTAGTGAAGACGACGTCGAGCGCGTAGTCTTTAGGCCTCCAAACAATTTACCTCAAAGAGGTGGGAGGATGGCCCAAAGAGCACGTGGTCGAGGCCGTGTTTCAACTGAAAGAAGGAATACCCCGATGTATATCGAACTTGAATCAAGTTCCGATGAAGAATCAAAAAAGAGGGGTAACAGAATTGCTTTTGACTGTAAGAAATCTAATCTTCCTCCAAAGTTTGATCTCACTTTAGATTCGGATAGTGATCAAGAGGGTAACAATCCTAAACTTCAAAGTGATGAGCCTGAATTGAGTATGTATGAAAAGCTTAATAGGGTAGTTAAATCCTTAGCCTTAACCCCACTGTCTGCTGACAGAGTCTCAGGGTTAGTAACTAAGGATTCCCCTAACTTAGATGGAGAAGTAAGGAAAGTCCAGAGGTTCTTCCCTGGCACTTCCTCTTCAAGGAATGAGGGTGATGTAATCCTTGAAGAGGCGGATTTCAATGAATTAATAGAATTACCTTTCGGCTACTTTCCTCTTGGTGTTAAAGCTCTTATCTCTAAAGGTTTTGCTCCGAGTCAATGGACTAAGGGTCAAGCTAGATACCACCAAAATATTTGGAATTCCAAATTCAATAAAAACTGGACGAGTGGTATCGGTTTTGGTTCCGTTAGTTCATTTGACGATGATGAATATTGCTTGATGATAACCATCCACCTCGAATCTGAAAGTGTCCCTACTGAAGTCGTCGATTCGCTCGACAGACTTTGTTTGGAGACCTTAGATGATTCAGATGAAGTTCAAATTCGGGATGCACCCCCTGAATTTGAAGAAGAAATTAAATCGACAGTTGATGAACTTAAAGAAATTAACCTTGGAACAGAGGATGACCCTCGCCCCACATTCATAAGTTCTTTGTTGAGTGAGGACGAGTCTAAGGATCTAATTCAACTTCTATTCGAGTTTAAGGACTGTTTCGCTTGGACATACGACGAAATGCCGGGCTTGTCCGCCGATATAGCAGTTCATAAACTTGGAATCCGGTATGATGCCATTCCCGTCAAACAAGCTCCACGACGCATGCGTCTGGAGATTGAACAACAAGTCATTTCTGAAGTTAAGAAATTGTCCGATGCCGGATTTATCCGGGAGGAGCAATATCCTTCTTGGGTAGCCAGCGTTGTACCTGTTCGAAAGAAAAATGGTCAAATCCGGGTCTGTGTTGACTATAGAGACCTGAATAAGGCATGTCCTAAGGATGAATTTCCTTTGCCAATTCCAGAATTAATGGTGGACATCGCCTCCTCGCATGTTGTTTTCTCCTTTATGGATGGCTCGTCTGGTTATAATCAAATCAAGATGGCTCCAGAAGATGAGAGAAACACTGCATTCAGAAGTCCTATAGGGATCTTTTGTTATAAAGTGATGCCATTTGGCCTTAAAAATGCCGGTGCAACCTACCAGCGGGCTATGACTCCGAATCTTTGACGACTTAATCCACAATCAAGTCGAATGTTACATCGACGATTTAGTTGTCAAGAGTAAAGTTAAAGAGGCTCATCTTTATGACTTAAGAATCGTCTTCGAGCGGCTGCGTCGCTACGATCTTAAGATGAATCCTTTGAAATGCGCATTTGGTGTCGCGTCAGGGAAATTTCTAGGTTTCGTAGTGAGGCACCGTGGAATTGAAATTGATCCTGCTAAAATCGAAGCTATCTTAAATATGCCGCCTCCTAGGAGTCTTACTCAATTAAGATCTCTTCAAGGTAGACTGGCGTATATAAGAAGATTCATCTCTAATCTTTCCGGAAGATGTCAACCATTCTCGGTCCTCGCTAAAAAGGACGCCAAATTCATTTGGGATGAGAAATGTCAATCTGCTTTTGAAAATATCAAACAATACCTGACAAATCCTCCAGTCTTGGCAGCCCCTGTTCCGGGGAGACCTTTAATACTCTACACTGCGGCCCTTGACGAGTCTCTCGGGGCCCTTCTTGCTCAAGTTAATGACGAAGGGAAAGAGAATGCTCTCTATTACCTAAGTCGAAGACTCTTACCAACGGAAATTCGATATCCAACGATTGAGAAACATTGTCTTGCCTTAGTCTTTGCAGCCCAAAAACTAAGACATTATATGCTTTCCCATCAAATTAATTTAATTTCCAGTTTTAACCCCTTGCAATATCTTATGACCAGGCCTACGTTGTCAGGACGTTTGGCTCGTTGGTCTATGATATTGCTCCAATTTGAAATCACTTTCATTCCCCTGCGTGCTGTGAAAGGGCAGGCCGTCGCCGACTTCCTTGCGGCACACCCGTTGCCGGCGGAATCTCCTCTAAACGATGATTTACCTGATGAGCAAATCATGAGTTTCGAGGAAGCCACCACTCAAACCTGGGAAATGTATTTTGATGGTGCTGCGTCCTCTCAACGGGGAAAAACACCTGAATCTACTATTCCTGGGAAAGCCGGAGTTGGCCTGGTATTCATAACACCAGATAAGGGAATGATGTACTTTTCCTACCATTTATCAGAACCTTGTACGAATAACGAAGCTGAGTACGAAGCTCTGATAACCGGTCTGGAACTTACAATTTTGATGGAGATTAAAGAGATTAAAATTTTTGGTGATTCCCAACTGGTGATCAACCAGATTGCAGGAACCTATAAAGTTTTGAATCCTAAACTCCTGAAGTACCATCAGTACACCTGTCACTTGCTCGAGCAAATTCCGATTGTAACTATGTATAGGATTCCTCGTGGAAGCAATTCTTCGGCGGATGCCCTCGCAAAGCTTGCAAAGGAATTTTCCTGTCCCGAAGAAGACTCCATCCCTATAGAGGTGCAGGGTCGTCAAGTCCTGTCTCCTATAGATTTGGAGCACATCAACGAGCAAATTTTCCAAATCCTTTCTACCTCTTCAGCAGTTAATGAAGAAACAGATTGGAGACAACCGATAATTGAATACCTTCAAGAAGGCAAGCTCCCTCACGAGAGATCACTTGCCCATCAAATTAAGAAACGTGCCCTATCCTACGCACTAGTCAATAATACGTTGTACCGACGATCGTTCGGTCAGATGTGGCTCCGTTGTTTAGACAAATGTGAGGCCCTGAAGATCGTTAACGAAGTCCATGCTGGACTGTGCGGTGCTCATCAATCGGGTCCAAAGATGAAAATGAAGATCAAAAGACTTGGATACTACTGGCCTACGATGATTGACGATTGCATGAAAATTGCAAAGTGTTGTCATCAATGCCAAGTACATGGTGTGGTTTTACATCAGCCGCCTAACGTGTTGCATCCCACGATAGCCTCGTGGCCCTTCGAAAGTTGGGGCACGGATATCATCGGGCCAATTGACCCTCCTTCCTCGAAGGGTCACCGCTTCATTTTAGCAGCGACTGACTACTTTTCAAAGTGGGCTGAAGCAGTCCCATTGAGAAATGTAACATCATATCATGTAATGAAATTCTTTCGTGACCATATCGTTTATAGATTCGGCGTTCCGCGCAGAATCATATCCGATAATGGGTCCGCTTTCAAGTCTACAAAGATCAACAATTTTGCAAATCGCCATGGTATCGATTGGAGATACTCAACAATCTATTATCCACGGGCTAATGGATTGGCTGAGGCCTTCAATAAAACTTTGGTTCAAATCATCAAAAAGACCCTTGATGAAAATAAACGTCAGTGGGATGAGAGGTTGGTGGAAGCTTTGTGGGCCTACAGGACCACTTATCGAACCCCGACCCAATCCACACCGTTTGCACTAGTGTATGGATCCGAGGCCGTACTCCCTCTGGAAGTTCAAATCCCTTCACTCAGAATTGCAATTCAGAACCAGATTACAACTCAACAAAATGCACAACTTCGTCTAGAAGAACTTGAAAGCCTTGAAGGATGTCGTCTTCAAGCTCAGCAAAATTTAGAGTTGTATAAAGCCCGAATGATTCAAGCTCACGATAAGTTAGTGCGACCTAGAACCTTCCAAGTAGGCGACTTGGTCTTGGTTCTTCGGAGGCCTATCTTAGCGCACCGAAAACTCGGTGGAAAGTTTGAACCAACTTGGGAAGGACCCTTCGTAGTGGAAACAACCTACGAAGGAGGCTCGTATCAGCTAGTGGATTGTAAGGGAAATCACCCGATGCTTCCTATAAACGGGCGTTTCCTTAAGAGATACTATGCTTGATGTAGCTCGAATTTTCAATTAATAAAAATTTTCAAGTTTTAAGTCAAATTGTTTCAATTGTTGCAAATCATTTTAATTTCAATATCTCATGTCTCTTTTCTTAAGTCTAGATGTGAGTTTTCACGTCTTCCTACCTCGAATTTAATCTCCGTTAGTGGTGGAGCATGCCCTCTGTGGCACCACCCTAATTTGAGTTAAAAACGATTAGTGGTGGAGCGTGCCCTTCGTGGCGCCATCCTAATTCGTACCCGTTAGTGGTGGAGCATGCCCTCTGTGGCACCACCCTAACATTTGAGTTAAAAACGATTAGTGGTGGAGCGTGCCCTTCGTGGCGCCATCCTAATTCGTACCCGTTAGTGGTGGAGCATGCCCTCTGTGGCACCACCCTAACATTTGAGTTAAAAACGATTAGTGGTGGAGCGTGCCCTTCGTGGCGCCATCCTAATTCGTACCCGTTAGTGGTGGAGCATGCCCTCTGTGGCACCACCCTAACATTTGAGTTAAAAACGATTAGTGATGGAGCGTGCCCTTCGTGGCGCCATCCTAATTCGTATCCGTTAGTGGTGGAGCATGCCCTCTGTGGCACCACCCTAACATTTGAGTTAAAAACGATTAGTGATGGAGCGTGCCCTTCGTGGCGCCATCCTAATTCGTATCCGTTGGTGGTGGAATATGCCCTCTGTGGCACCACCCTAACATTTGAGTTAAATGATTAGTGATGGAGCGTGCCCTTCGTGGCGCCATCCTAATTCTTATCCGCTAGTGGTGGAGCATGCCCTCTGTGGCACTACCCTAGCATTTGAGTTAAGCAATTAGTGGTAGAGCATGCCCTCAATGGCACTACCCTGATAAATTTAAATCTTGATTCCTTATGGGTGAATTTTTCATTCCCTTAGGATTAAAATTCCACACTTGATCTTTAATCTCGGTCAACGCCAATATGTGCAATAGAACTTCGCTCTCTTACACATATTGGGGGTCCATTTGTTGACCTCATTTTTGTATGAGGTCACTTAGACTACTCTTGATCCTTAAGTTAATTCCCAAATCATTTCAAAACTCTAGGATCTTTCTAGAACCTCGACCTTAGGATCTATTCTAGGTCCTAGGATCCTTCTAGATTTCAGACCTTAGGATCTATTCTAGGTCCCAGGATCCTTCTAGACTTCAGACCTTAGGATCTATTCTAGATCCCAGGACCCTTCTAAAAGTCAGACTTTGGGATCTATTTAGATCACAAGTCAATCCAGACTTTTATTTGATCAAATGCAGAACCCAATTTAAAATCCAGAATCTTATATCAAAATTCAAGGTCCAAGGGTTTTGTCCTAAAGGCCTTTTCCGTTGAATTTTCGAACACTTTGAAACCTAGTCAAATGACCTCCGATTCAGAGTCTGTCAGTTGCATACTGATGGGACATGTCTCTGGAGGCAACCCTCCAAATTTGAGCCCATTCCGAGGTCTCTAACCCCAAAAACTTAATTGAAACCCAAAGGCTGTAAAACCTTCAAATATTTACAGCCTATGCCACTGGACCTATCACTTTGAAGATTCTGACCTTAGAGCATTCACCAAAGCCTCTAGTCACTTCCAGACCTTTAATCTTGATATGTTGAACATTAAACTGCATTTTTCTAGACCTAGTTTGACCCTTACTTGACCATGGGTCAAAATGACCAAAATACCCCTATGGGGCTCAAATGTTGATTTTCAACCAAATGAACTCCGATTCGAATGCAACCACCTTTAACAAGTTTCAAATATTATTTCAAATGTTTTGAACCTATTCCCAACCCCTGGGTCAACCTGGTTGACCAAGTCAACAGGTTTGACCCAAGAGGCCCTTTAAGGGTCCAAACATGTGTTTTGACCCAAATGACCTCTCTAGGCCATCCAACCATTTCCATTAGTCTTGAAATGCCATTTGAAACCTGTTCGACCCAAACCCAGACCTTGGGTCAACCTGGTTGACCAAGTCAACCTAGGTTGACCAAATGGCCCTTAAGGGTCAAAACAGGCATTTTGACCAAATTGACCCCTCCAGACCTTGGGACCACCTCCAATGGTCTCCAAATGTCATTTCAAATCTGTTGATCCCATTTCCAGGCCTTGGGTCAACCTGGTTGACCAAGTCAACCTAGTTGACCCAAATGGCCCTTTAAGGGTCTAAATAGGTGTTTTTGACCTAAATGACCTATTTAAGCTATGTAACCACTTCCATTGATTTTAAAAAGTCATTTCAAACTTGTTGAGCCTGATCTCGGACCCTGAGCCTAGTTGGTTGACCAAGTCAACCAATTTTGGCTTAAGGGCCCATTAAGGGCCCATTAAGCCATTTTGACTCAATTGACCCATTTAAACCATGGAATCACTTCTACCATATTCCAAATATTGTATCAAACCTACCTGGACCAAACTCACACCCTGGGTCAACCTGGTTGACTCAGTCAACCTAGTTTGACCAAACCAACCTTTAAGGCCCTCCACTTTGAATTAAATTTAAAATCCACCCAAGTCTTTGTTAAACCCCTCTCCACTCTTCTTAATCAATTCCCTAAATTACTTTGACTGCCACCTCACCCTTGGTCAACCAGTTGACTAGTCAACATGGTCAACAAGGCTCTTTAAGAGGTTTAAATGCCCAAATGGTTTGATCCAAGTTAGCCCAACCCCTACCAAACCACTCTAGACCCTCTTTGAGACCCTTCCATGCCACATCAGCTGTCCACTTGGCCATTGACTGGTCAAACCAGTCAACAAATGGTCAAATGAGCCCTTTAGAGCCTTAATTAATTCATTAAAATTAATCTCTCCTAATTTAAATCATTCCAACTGATTGAGTCAGGTCTAGAAGCTTCCTAGAGCTAACCATAACCCTCAGATCAAGATCCAATGGCTTAAATCAAACCCTTGATCCCATAAGAGCCAAAATAGACTTTCCACCTAGGATGTCCTCTCTATGTCCTTGGCTTCTGCTCCCACCAACTCCCTGGACAGATGGCACTCATCTGGAAGCTCATTAAGAAGATCCCAACCCTCTATTCAATCTGGAAGGGATTGAATAGGGCAAAAGGCTCATAAGGAGCCTCATTCCAACCCTAAGCCTCTCTCTCCACTCAAGCTCTCTCAAACCCAACCCCCTGTTCCATTGAGCTCTCCAGGCATCTCCCAACATATCCCCTCTCAAATCCGGCCGGTCAAAATGGTGGCCGACCATCTTCCGGCGAGCTCAATACCAAATCCATCCAAGGAGTATTCCGGGCGATTCGTGGCGTTTCGGAGCTCGGAGCCAACTAGGAACTTAATCGTGGACAGTCTACAAGCTCAGAGAATCCAAAAACGGTCCAAACCGTCCATTAAATCTCGGTAAAATCCTAAACCTAGCTTAGGACACTTAGGTTAATTTAACATTTTATTTAATGCGTTATTTTCCGTGAAATAAATTCCCCATCATTTCTGTTCACTTAAACTATCTAGATTTAAAATTTTAAACGTTTTGGTTAATCGGATCGAGCGAACGAGCAAAAAAACCTAATCTAGGGCGTTTTCACGGCTCGATCCAGGTAGCTCGTTTCTGGACCGTTGATCGCCCGATCAACGGTCCAAATCGAGCCGCATAGCTCGTTTGTCCGACCGTGTTTCTGATCGCCCACTTCACCCGCCGTCCAACTAGATCTGGGCCCTTGAATCAGAACACGGGATGAGCTCCCCGTCGTTCGATCTCGTTAACTGAGATCAAACGGCGGGATTTGATCCCTGCCGTTGGATGGAACCCGCGAGGATCGGACGGTCTGCGAGACTTGCCGACGTGGATAAGTGGCGGGATCCACTTGACTGCCGCCAGCCGCGTGGCGCAGTCATTCGCTGCCGCGTGGAAAGGCGCGTGGACCCCAGCCGCCGCCGTGCGCAGAGTGCCAATCATTGGCCACGCACTGCTGTCCCAATGACGGTGCGCCACGTGGCAATCCCGAGTTTTTTTTAATTTAAAGTGATTTAAAATCCATTTTTAAATCATTTTAAATTCAAAAAAATGCTAGAAAATTTTAATATATATATATATATATATATCTGTTTTTATAATAAAGTCATTATAAAATTAATTAATAATTTTATTATTATTATTATTATTATAAATTATTTAGATATTAAATATAAAGTATATTAAAAGTAATATTTATTTAAATATGACCAAATATTTTAAAATTTCAAGATATTTTAAAATTTCAAAATAGTATTAAAATAATTAATTTGAAATTAGTATTAACTTAATATATACTATTTCATTATTTTAATTTAAGTTTTGGTTAATAATTAATAACACTTAATTTAAAATATTAAATAGGAATTATAATAAAATAATCTTGAAAATTCAAAGAACACTATATTAAATAAATTTAGAATTTCAGAAAAACAACTAATATTTAATTAAACTTAATTTAGATATTATTTTAAATATTAAGTAATTTTGAATTATTTAAATTCATTTAATTGCTTTAAAACTTTAAAAATTTCATATAAATTCAATTTAATTCATAAAAATTAAAATAATATATCAAAATTTTCAGAAAATTGAGAATTTTAATTTAAAACTATTTTCAAAGTTTAAAATTCAATTTATTTTGATTTATTTGAATTATTTAAAAATCCTTAATATTTAATTAATATTTAATTAATATTATATTAAATATTTTGAAAATTAAAAAAAATTTATCTTCAAATAACATTGAAAAATCAGTGGATCTCCATACTCTTTAAAATTTATTTTAATGATATTTTATTTTAAAATGTATATTTACATATATAGGATTAAATATATTAATATATTTTCAAATATATTTTAAAACATATATATATTTAAATTTTATAAGTTTGAGAGATCCTTTAGAATTTTAAGTATGGATTGAATATATGAATTGAGTTTATGGGGAATTGATTAGTGAATAATTGCATGTTAATTGTTCACTAATCACGTTATTATTCATCTTAATTAATTTTAGTTCTTGCATGTTTAGATTATGCACCCACCACTTAGATTTAGGCTCTCCTAGATTTAGGATTTTGTTTGGTGTGATTGTATATTGCTCTTTATGTTGCTTAAGGGTTAGTTAAAACTTTGATTTGAACCTAATCAACTTAGTGACATCATTAAGGACAACAATTAAGGACCTTTGCTAGAAAATTTAGAATATTTCCGATAAATATGATTCACTTCCTTTTGAGTCGAAAATTCAAACAATTAAACTTAGTGACATGTATAACCACTAGGAGAATTTTTGCTGAATTTGGAAATCATTAAGGCCCATAATTAATTTTCTAAGTCTTAAACTCTAATTAAGCCTTAAAACCTTCCCGAAAATGTAATAAATCCATTTTAAACCCAAAAATTATGTTTAACCCCTCTAACTGACCATAATTAAACCCTTAACCAATAAAAATTAAAATCCCTTTAATTTGACAGCAAATTAAACCTTAATTTAATTTTAAGTGAAATTGAATATTTAATTAATATAATTAATTAAAAAATATTAAAAATTCCAAAAATGTCCTAAACACTTGGAAATCTCTCCTTAGGTCATTCCTGACCTTTGGAGCTGATTTCAAGGAGTTAGGAGCTCAT
Source organism: Dendrobium huoshanense (assembly GCA_016618105.1). Lineage (NCBI taxonomy): Eukaryota > Viridiplantae > Streptophyta > Magnoliopsida > Asparagales > Orchidaceae > Dendrobium > Dendrobium huoshanense. The sequence goes on from CM028352.1 coordinate 16,141,969, forward strand.
TTGGAGCAAAATCACAAAAGGGCTTTCTAATTAAGCAATTTTAAAATTCATTAAGTAGTCAAAACTTTGAACCTTCATAACTAATTCTAAAAAAAATCAAAATTGAGCAAACTCACTTGCATTCAACTCCTAATAAGGTGTAATATTTATTAAAAATATCAAATTCCAGAAATCTTTAATATTTCAAAAAGTCAACTTTTTGGTCAACTATAGGTCAAATCTAGTTCAAAACTTCAAATCTTTGTAATAAAATGTAGAAAAATCCGATTTCAACATACTTACCTTCTAACTGATCGTAGTAAGGTCTAGTATTTTAATAAAATACAAACATTCCAGAATTTGAACTTAATTAAAAAGTCAATTTTCAACCCCTTAATTAAATGATTAAAATATTCCGAAAATTCATAAAACTCAAAATTATTCTAAAACTCCAGAAAATGTTAATTTAATGTTTAAAACATTCAACAAACATTTTAAAACACAACAACCATCCTAAAGATGAAGTTTATTGGCTGGACTACTCCGGGCTGCGGGGCTAAGTGTCCTAAGGAGGCTGGTTCCTCGAGCCTGGTGGCACAACGCAACGAATGGATTCCAAGGGGTGTTAAACCTTAAAAATAAATTAATTATTAATAATCTAACCTTTTAAAACTTCTAATTTAACTACATTAATTTGGTTTATCGGCTGGACTACTCCGGGCTGCGGGGCTACGTGTCCTAAGGAGGCTGGTTCCTCGAGCCTGGTGGCACAACGCCACGAATCGATTAATGGCAAACTTAAATTAATCAAATCTTAAAAATCAGCGATCAAACATTTCTAATAAAATTCATTAATTCTTAAGCCTCAATCAATCTAACTCACTTAATTATATCGGGTACCACTGGGTAACCCAGGCCTACGAGGCTATTAACTTAGCCCCAAGGAAGGTGAAATAAACTTCACGGCCTCGGTGTGAAACAAAGGTGATATCCAACAAATAATTAAACGAATCTTAAAATTAATCTTAAGCCATTAATATTTGAATTCAAATTTAAATCCCTTAAACCTTCCAACCAATCAAATTTTAGACAACTTTAACTAATAATCCTAATTAGGATACATCAAAACCACACGACCTACCTCACACACTTTAGATGGTTTGCTAGGATCACCGACTCTAGTTCTAGGATAGGCCGGTGTTTTACTTTCTGCATTTGTGTGCCGAGTTTTCGAGTTTTTATTGCATGCTGTTTGCTAGTGTAGAATTGATGTGTTTATTTATTTCCTGCATTCTGTGATTGATTGTACGATAGATTTACCCCTAGGTTAGGAGCGAATTATACTTGTGCAATCTTATGCAGGTGGCCATGCTCGTATAAGGAGCTAAAATTAAAGGGGGCAGTTAATAAAAATATATACTCTTTGCACAGGTACCTGCCGCGCTTAAGACCCCCTTTAAATAAAAAGAGCATGGCCAAGTGTGGCTAAAAAAATGCATTTTAAATTTTCATATTATAACTGCTTGGGAATATATACAACTGTTGATTATTAGGATAACCTTGCAGGATCGAGTCTAGATTTTCTCATTTCTCTTAATGTAAATTTAATTCAATTAAGGTTGTATTTATTTAAAATGGTTTGAGATTGGGATATAAATATCCAATTTGAATTCCAAAGAGGTGAAGACATCCCTAAAGGGGAGAGTCTTCTTCCATTTGGAATTCAAATTAGGATACTTTGCAAATATCCAAAGGGGAAAGATAACACCTCGATCAAGAGGGAGTTTCTTTCCATTTGGATATCCTGAACCGACGAATCAAGATGTTCGTGAAAAGATGAAGGATTGGACAATGAGAAGAATCCCAAATCTCAAAACCATTTGATTTAGGATTAGAAATCCGGGTTGTAGTCAGTGGTGCCCGGCCACTTTAATTTATTGTAATTTTTGAGATGTAATAATTAGTGGCACTTGCCATATGGACATTCAATTTGATATATTTAATGTAGTTAATTTATTTAATTGATTGTGCATTAGAATTCCTGTCTTTTCTAGTCTTTTTATATGCATGTCGTCTTTGATTTAGTCTGGAATACGAATTTAGGCTCTTAGGGGTCTGTCAAAAAAAATTCTTCTATTTTAATTAAATAAAAATTTTAAGATAAGATAGTAACTCTAAACGGTCCTAAGAAGTAAGCTCGGACTCGCCGAGGGTTTTTCATGCATTCATATTATACCTTCTCAACCTTGTTAGGCATCTCCCCGCCTGCGGGTTCTGGCAGGCCACCTGACCTATGAGGGTGCCGATCTGTCAAGGGGATGTTATGCAATCTCTAGGATAAAACCTATTTTCTAAGCCAAAGATTTTTAAACTGCTACATACTAATTCTGCATTCAATCGAGTCAATTAGCATCCATCGCATTAGTAACAAATTTAAAAGAGTCTAATATTTAATTGCATCTATTTAGTCATCAAATACCCGACATAAGTTGAAGGGGTCAATTAAGGATTTGCTCTAGATGTCGACCCCATTTCTCTAAAATTTTCTAATTAATGTCCCTACCACTCTACAAAAAGACCGGATACATTTTTTTTAAATCGTTTAGGTGGTTTAGCTGGCTCCCCAATCCAGGCCGGGGTAAGACCAGATTCGCATTGCACTAGCTAGGTTCGGGGCACTAACTTTTAGTGCCTAATTTAGATTTAGGTTCCGAGGCTGGCCCGGGCCATAAGACCTCAATTTTCGGGAATTGAATCCCAAATTTCTAATAAAATAGACCACTCAAACTAAAATTTTCTTTCAATCAAATATAAGCCTAACACTTAGGATAGGTTGGGATGTTTTCTGAATTATTTCAGGATCTCAAAACATTCCCTACTCCTCTTCCTTTGGCTCCGAAAATAAGTGTTCAATCTTGAACCAATCCCCCTTGAAATTCAAACCTTAACTTCCTTTGATGTTTACTTCGAATTCTAAATAAAATTCATATCGCTATTTTAATCGAGAGTTTTCGTAGGAAATTCCGATTTCCTACGATGTAATTAACTACGAGGGCTTGCGCTCGTAGGAGATTTAGTAACCCAGACTTAATTTTCAAAAATATCAAAATCTTTCAAAATCTCTAATTAATTATTTTTGGGAAAATCCAATGATCATTATCGTCATTTTTAGACGGTCAATAATGATTGATATTCTCTTTCTCCGGAGAGATATATCAGTTATTATTGAAATTCTAATTACGAAATTAATGATCTTCAATCCATATTAGCTTAGTCAAATACGAGATTAAATCCTATTTTGATCTTTCGAGGTCAAATACGATTCCTCTTGGATTTGACTACGATAATAAGGACGACGTTAAAGTCCTATAATATGAACCAATTAGTGAATGATATCTTAACCCTTTTTGGGGTGATATATCATTTCTAATCCTGAGTTCTATTATAAAATCAGAGTTTCAAATTTAATAATCCCAAAGATAATTAAATATTTTTCAAAACTATATATACTTAAATAAAATTTTTTTTTAATCAAAACACGAACAGAAACTGAGAAAATTTTTTCTAAGTCTTGATCGTCCAGGACGAAGTGTATTCGTCCCAGGACGAATTGCCCTATGGAGAAATCTCGTCCAGGACGAAGTGTATTCGTGCCAGGACGAGTTGCTCTCTGGAAAAATTTCGTCCAGGACGAACTGAATTCGTCCCAGGACGAAGGGAACCGACTATGACAATTTCTGCCAACGTTCTACAGGTTTTGGAACTGACCTTTGATATAACTTTTCGTCCCAGGACGAACATATTTCGTCCCAGGACGAATTTAGTTCGTACTGATTCACAAATGGTTCGTACGGGACAGTTTTTGCACAGTTCGTACGGGACTAACTCAGGTTCATATAGGACTATCCACTGCGCATAAAAACTTAAAATTAGCAGTTTTTTGGACGATTTTTCTTGTCCTTTATATATAAGGAGTCCTAGAAACTATTACAAATGTCTTTGGAGTTGTTTTCTCTTGAGAGTGATCATTGAGTGTGAGTGTTTGGGAGAGATTGTATGAGTGAAGAGTGAGAGATCAAGTGAGGGGTTTGTGAGGGATTCACAAGATTACTTAAAGTGAAGATCTCTTTGTTTCCTTCAAGTTTCTGCCCATCTCCTCTGAAGGCTCTCAAGTGAAGTTCAACAACATCGGTCCGGTTCTCTGCCGACACTTGGAGAGTGTAAAAGGATGACAAAGTGTATCTTTGGCAGTCATTGTGTCTTTGTTCTTTTGGAGAAAACTAGAAGAGAAAACTTGAAAGGGAGAGAGGAAATGGTGGAGTTTGAGAGGGAGAAGATCCTTGGAGGGGATTTCAAGGGAGTGTGGAGGGGATATTCACACGGTTGCTCGGGCGAACTTGCACCTCAGTACCATCGGATTCAATGGTCGTCTTGAGGGAAGTTTTGGGAAGAAGAAGATCTTTTTGGTGTCAAAGGACCCGGCTCCTCCGCCACACCGGAGAAGGTGAAAGTGATTTTGTATAGGCTTCTCCGCCTTGCTGTGGGGGCAAAAGGAGAGTCACTTTATGGTATTAGTGTAATACTCGGAGGATGCCTCCGGGGAGTGGACGTAAGTCAAGGTTTGACCGAACCACTATAAATATGGTGTGCTTTTTCTTATTTTTCTTTCGCATTTAATTTAATTGCAAGTTATTTACTCTGGTTGAAAAGTTTATTTTTAAACTTTAAATTTAACTTGCATTAATAATTAAAAAGGTTTTCTAAAAATTCAAGAGTAGAAGTAAAATTTTAAATTACCAATTCACCCCCCCCCCCCCCCACACACACACTTTTGGTTAGCCTCGGGACAATAGCTAATAACTTAATTAACAATGAACGAGTTTCAACACTTAATTCCTCTATTAACTATATATTTAAAAAATGCCCTTGCACTGTCATGATCTACATTTAAGATAATCTTAAAACATTAGGCTTAATAATGTTTAATAGGAGGGCTAAAGAATTGAAGAATGTTTTGTTTGAAAAAAAAATAAAAAAAATTTGTTTAAACGCGTTCATTAATAGTAGTATAGTACCATAATGCCAAACCATCTATATGTAGTTTGGAACATTAATCAAGTTCAGCAAAACAAAGAGGGAAGACTGTCTTAATGTCCTAAACAAAGATAGCGAAGTGTGATTTTCTTTTTCAAGGGGGGCTAAAAAGTGGGTAGAGGTTGTGATTTGCAATGATCTCTTTGCAATTTATTAGTCTATATATATATATATATATATCTGTGGATGCTCTTTGATCATGAAGAGTATATTCAATATTTTAAACAATGCTCAGTAAAATATGGCCTTAATAATTTAATATGACTGTTGCGGGCTAGAATATACACGGCGATACAGTTTGAATTATACATCCTAGCTTTGCACGGATATCCAGCTCACACACAGAGAACACAAGATCTTTTACGTGGAAAACCCTTGAAAAGGGAAAAACCACGAGGCCTAGCCCAGTTGAAAATGATTTCACTAGAATTTGAGTCGGTTACCAGGGGCTAACTCGCCTCCAAGGGCGATTAGATTACAAATAATAATTGTTCAATAGAGGTCTTGATGTCATGTGATGGTCTGGCAGAACTTCGGGCCTTTGATGATGATTTAGTGAAGACAATGAGCTTCTTGGTGAAGATGAGGGCCTTTGGCAAAAGTGAGGGCCTCAGGTGAAGGTGAGTGCCTCATGGTGGTGGTGCGGCGAAGCTCCGGCGGTGGTCCGGCGAGGTTCCGGCGGTGGTTCAGCGACGACTCCGACAGTTGGTCCGACGAGGTTCCAGCGGTGGTCCGGCGAGGTTCCGACGGTGGTCGAGGAGGAGCTTCTTCCTTCTCTTCCTTCTCCTCTTCCTTCTCTTGCTTGGATCCCCTTTTGTGAAGATTGAGGACTATATTTATAGTTTTTCTGGAGTGGCATAGCTCGTAAATAGGACCTGAGATCATGGGGCGAATAGGGAGTGGTTGAATGGACGACCGATATTGAATCCTACGATCGTGCACCGTTCGTTAGACATTTGAAGGCCTTAGTGATGTCGGAATTCGGTGATCTTGGGCTCGTTGGATTTGTCTCGTCGAACCGTTCGATTCGAATATTAAGCTCGTTAAAATCGGATAGCGTTTGGTAACTCAAATTGTGATTCAAACCTTCCAACAACACTTCGAGTCTTCGATTTGGGCTCATTTGGGCTCGGATTGAGTAGAATTTGGTGTCGTTGGATTCGTATTTTCGAGACGCTCAGTTTGACTATGAAGTTTGTTGAAATCGAAGTTGAGATGGCTTTCAAATTAATTTTAGAAGTTTTCAACTCCATTATGCATCGAGATTCGTGCCCGATCAAGATAATTTTTTAACGATGTATCAATGACTAATGATAATGATGATCATTAATAGCCTCATTTTTTGTGTGGTGAGCACAAGAGTAAAATTATTAGCAGTTAATCAAATTTAGGCTTAGTTTGAGACAATTTTTTAATTTTTTTTTTTTAAAAATTAGTACAAAAATTAAAATTTTTATACTAAAAGTTGTTTTAAGAAGCAACAAGAAAGTCGTTTCAAGCAAAACCTTAATGTTCCTGCAATAAGGAGAGAACTCCCAGCCAATGCATACATGTTTATATGTCTGTAATGAGTTTTTCCATAGTCTTATGATGTGTACGATGATTCTATATCATCTTCTGCAAAGGTCTTGATGAGACGATAGCAACTTAAATATGAAGAATTTCTCACTCTATGTCAGCTAATAGTCACATAGCTCCATGATGTTTCACCTATGATACTTTAATTTCATTCATATACATGGGCTGCACTATTTATATTTTGCTTGAAAACATAGTAGGTCAATCAAACAAATATACATCCATAACAAAAAAATACATAGTAATATGCGAGTAAAATATACTTAAATCTACATTTGTTTTGCAAGCATAATAAGTTCATCTTGAGGTAGTATAATGTAGAGCATCATGCCATCCCAACTACGCTTTATTTATCAGCTTCTGGAGAAATTATTGAGTGCAGAGTCCGGTGCGTTTAGACTCAAATTAAAAATCATGTGACTTGATTTTATTGGAGTCCGAATGCGAGCTACATTCCGACTCCGCACGTAACAATTTCTTCAAGTTTTGAACCCTATACTTTTAGATTTCAGTCATTGAAAGCTTCGGTACGATTCCTAACAAACAAACCATATGGAAAGACTAAAGTGGGAAACATAAAAACAAGAAGTAAACATAGTAGGCCCTGATCATTCTATAGCATCTAACATAACTAGAAACGAACTATTAAAGAAAATTCATGAAAATAAAGCAAGCTTTAAACAAAGCAATATTGAAATTCAAATAACATCTAACATTACAAGCTCTGTTCAAACTATAATGGCAGAGGCTTCAATAATGACTACAAAGGCCATTTTCACAAGCCAATATAAGCTCCATTTAATACAAGCCGACATGCATATAATCGCCCTCTCTCTCTCTCTCTCTCTCTCTCTCTCTCTCTCTCTCTCACAACAGAAATAATGGAAAACAAAGCATGTTGTATAGCTTGTTATCTTATTTTATTATTGAAAAAAGTGGAACCAGGAAGGATAATTTTGTTGAAGGATTACTCATTCTTCTTATCTTTCTTGGTCTTTCCGGAATCGACGCCAGTGTATGGAACAACATTGAATGCATATTGTTGGATCACTGCGAAGACTACCATCTCAAGAATTATCAAAATATTCTGTATGGCTTCCTGAATATGCTCTACATCCAACCAGATATGATGGGATTTGATAACTCCCGCAGAAACCAAGGCATCAAGTACTAGCCCCTAAAATACATAAATAAAAAAGATTTAGTTTTCTTTCAAGCGAACAGGTTGACATTTTTAACTCTGATAAGGCGCCAAACAGAAAATAAGAGTAAAATAAATAAAAAATTTCAAGCGAGAGATAATAAAACTATAATAATTTCTTTTGAAGATTTACATACATACCACCATATATTATTCTATTTATATATCTAACACCTAAAACTTTAATATCACATACATACCCACTCATAATTTACTTTCATATCAAATATGAGTGATAGAATTGAAATATATGGGTGATAGAAATGAAATATAAGTGACATATTTGAAACTAAAATAATATAGGGTCATGGGCGAATGCCCACCCTCAAATTTTTTTTTAAATTTTAGAGGATATATTTTGGAATATTTTCAGTATTTTGGGTATTTTGCCCCGTCTAAAAAAAATTTTGCCATAATTTTATCAATCCTAAGTTTCTTTGCCCATCCCCCACCCAAAAAAAATTTTTTTGCCCACTCTGAAATAAGAAGCTAAATCCTCCCCTGATAGGGTGGTATGTATGTAATATTAAAATTTTAGCTGCTAGATATATAAATAAGATGGTATAAAGTGGTATATATCTAAATTCCTCATTTCTTTTTAGGGAGATTTGCATATGTATCACCATATACTATTCTATTTACATATTTAACATCTAAAACTTTAATATTACATGCATATCATCCATAATTTATTTTCATATCAAATATGAGTGGTAGAAATGAAATAATGAGTGGTAGAAAATATGAGTGGCATATTTGATATTAAAATATTATAGGATGGTATGCATATAATATTAATATTTTTGGTGCTAGATATGTAAATAGGATGGTATAAAGTGGTATGTATGTAAATTTCCCTTCTTTTTGATAGTTTAGACATGTCATTAAAGAAAATAATAAACACAAAAAATATATAACATGAGATCAATCGTTCACAATCGTGACTGATATTGAAAATATAAAGAGAGAAGAATAAGTAGGTCGAGCCTATTGTCATCGGAAAATTATAAATTTTTAGAAATTTGAGTAGACAAACATTCTCTATGTAAATCCAGAGTTGAAGACTGAAAATCAATCTACCCATAACTGGCTACGAGAAAATAAACAATAAAATGGGAATTTACCTGCCAAAAACTGAAGAAAACAATTCCTTTGATGCACAGGAACTTCGCCAGAGGTTTGTGAGGTGCTAACTCCTTCGCAAACACATGGTAAAATAGCACAAGTGCATATAGCGCCATTGAAACAGAGATATTCAATATGATGGTGAATGTCCAACTAAGCCAGCTGGGATAAACACCAATTAGCTCAAATAAAATCATCAAAATGGAGCAGACTGGCCTAATCACCACAAATTGCCATGTCCAGGACTTGAGAAGCTTCAGCGTGCTATGATCAAGTTTCACCTTTGGCGGCTGCATTTCCAGAAAAAAATTAGAAATAAAGCTCTATTTCAATTTAAATTTTGTACTAGAAAGCTGCTTTAAGAAGTAGTAAGAAAGTCGTCCCAAACGAAGCCTAAGTCTAAGGCATACCATGAAAAGTGAAACGGGAAATGAGTGATGTATCTCTCTTCCTTTAATTTCATCGGGCACTATGTTCTTACTGATAGAGATATTGAGGTAACTATACATCAATGCCAAGAATTTTGCAATCACCTGCAAATTTCATAACAAAAATAAAATAAATTCACAAAGTTAAGCATCCTGCATAGCTTAGCAAACAATATGGGCTTACCAATGCTTCATAACATTCCTTAACTGAGTCCAAGAATGTGAAGAAAGCTTTACTTCCCTGGATATCGAGCAAACCAACAAAGGAATCAATAGCATATAGAGGAGCCATGAGTATTATTACGATTATAGCCTTCTGTTCCTTGGGGTTCTTCCAATAGAATAGATGCTGTGATAGTAGCTGTACGGTGAAATGCATTGTCAGCATCACGCAACAAGCTGCTCCAAGCAGAGTGAGAGTTGCTGGGTCCATCGTGGTCAAATCCATTCCTGGAAACATGATTCTAGATGGCAGAAAGCAATCTATAAAGGCATCAGCATTAGAGTGATCATAAAGTGCTAGTTTCATAAAGGATTCTAAGAGAATTAAATTACCTTACAATGGATACAAGATTAACACTTTTAAGGAATGAAATTTTTTGGATTTACAAAGAAAATGGGGTAGAAGTATTGGAGCAAAAGAACAAGGAACAGAATTGAACTGTAAGGACCAATTTGATTGACCCCATAACATTTTAGTAAGTCACAACAATCAGGTTACCATGCAGCCAATACAAATTTAGTGACACAACGAATCCAGCAAGAAAGTGCCCAGGTAGTACTCAGAAGACAGCAATACAGTTTTGTTGAAATCTTTAAAATTCCTATTTGATCAAGCCCAATTTTTTATGCATTCTATGAATCAAGGAATTTTGCAAATACAAAATTGGTGCAGTTTCGCTTTGAAAGGAAAATTTGGGGACCAAAAAAGCTCAAAATCAAGTAGAGAATCCAACACAGAATCTGAACACGATTTCAACACCTAGATTCACATAAAATTACGGGTGTGCATTATTTAGATAAAACAAACCAAAAAATAGAATTTTGATTTGATTCGATTGTTTAAGTATCAATTCAATTATTAGTTATAATTTTGATTTTTTCTTGTTATTGTTTCGAAAATTTGCTTTTTAAAACCGATCAAACCAAAAATAAAACTGTTCTAAATTTTATAAATATTAAATCAATGAAACCTATAAACTACAAATAAATTAGTGACAGAAATATCAATCAGTATATTACAATTTTCCATATGCCAAAATTATAAATTTTAGCAAAAATATTTGATATTAGATATGTGGAAAGCGTTGAGCATGCTTAAAGTTGCGCAGAAGAGAAGGATGAGGATACAAGAAAACAAGTTCGCATACAAGGTGATAAGATGGGAGAAAGGAGTGGAGTAAACAATGGCCATTGCAATGAAGTTTAATTGATGGTGGTCGTGAGATCAATAAATAAGGGTAGAGAGTATAAATACATATATGAGCTCTCATAAGGCAAACTTTTAATTGGCAGGATGATAGAAGTTATAAGTGGTGCATGCAAGAGGAGATCACAAGAAAGCTAAATTGTTACATAGCTAAGTCCAATCCTAACCAACTTAAATTTTGCTTAGCTCGTCCCCACTTAAGGAAAAAGCCAAGCCGAAATTTCACAAGCTTATGAGACCTTAAGCTATTTGGATGAGCTTAAAGCCTAACTAAACCCCAACCGAATAGGTCAAAAGTCTCAAGTTTTTCATAAAACCCCATCGCTCACTAACATGATCACTTGGAATCCTAATTTTGCCCAATTACAAGGTTTCCCACAATCTTCTATTATTCACAAATTAAGGTTTAGTCTCATGTCAAAAGAGTCGTGATCTACCTCACTACAAAACTCTTAATACAAAGTTTTCAATATCCTCATGTACTTCTCATCAACTTAATGAAATATAATACCCCTTCCAAGACCTAAGGTCAGCTTTTATATAATGATTGGAAAGCTAATCCAAGGGATATGATCTAGATAGATGTACATCCAACCATTCCAAGGTCTCTATCTCCAACAGTACATGTGGCATTCTCTTGCTGTTTATTTTCATAACACTTCCCAGCTTAATCAATATATCTTCCTCTCTCTCCTTGCTCTCAATTCAACAACTAAAGAGATGCAATCAATAATAAGCCTCTGTTTATAAAACTTTCTTTCATCAATCTCAAGAAACTTTATCCAATCACAACTCCCTCATTAATGCCTATGTAAATATCAAGAAAACCACAACCCATCAGCTAAGTTACAGCAAATAATATTAAGATTACAGCTTCAGAGGGTTGTAACAATAATACCCTTTCTTCTGTTTTTGATAGAATAACCTGCACACTAGATAAAAATATTACACAAAACTTACAATACTTACAATATTCATATTAAGATAAAAGTTTTAAGATTACATAAAACATCACAAAAATCAGTGTATAAGAAATCATATATAGTATTGTATGTTTGGGATCACATGTCATGTATGAACACAAAAGGGAATTGCACTAGTGTACAACTTGTCAGGATTTGAGTAGTGTATGTATAGGATCAAGATTCCTCAGTTGCATGTGATACGCCAGAGGGCTCACCTTGTGGGGCCGAGGGAAAGATATTTAGAAGGTTCTTAATTAAGGAGAATTGTTTAGGAATGTTTCCTAAATCATGTTTAATTGTTTAGAAATATTTTTTAAATTATGTTTATACTATTTAAGAAGTACTTAATTATTTAGGAAGGTTTCCTAAATTATATTTAATTATTTATGAATGTTTCATAAATCATGTTTAATTGTTTATGAAGGTTTCCTAAATTATATTAGGAGAAAATAAATTAAGAAAATCTTTCCTAATTGATTTTCTTTCTTCATTGAAACCTTTCCTAATTGAATTATTTTTCAAATTAAGGAGGGAAACATATTAGGAAGGAGGCTGATTTTAGAGGGAGGGAGGAAGCTTATTTAAGTCCATAGTAGAGTTTATTTTAGGTTTATGCAGATTTAATTTTGAGTGTTGTAGTTTTCTTTGTATGAGGGATCCTAGCGGCATCTAGGATTTGGGAGAGAAGGTACTTCTCTCGAAAGAGGACTATTGTATCTTGCTTTTGTTATTTGATTTCCAAGCAATAAAAAAATATGTTTTGAGCTGAATTTCTCTTGTTCACTGGTTGTTTTTGATACCAATGCGTATCAAACTGTTGTCAGAACGGTGTCATAGACCAAAAAATCAAGCTTTCCTTACTGTTTTCTTCTGAGTTTTTCCTCTCTGTTTGCTGAATTTTGCTGTTTGAAGGTTAGATTCGCATCAAAGCTGTCGATTTTTGCTATTAAAGCCTTGATCTGAGTATTGATTGTCAGAAGAAGAGTAAAGACATTGAAAGAAAAGTTGGAAAGGGAAGTAGGGAAAATACAAGCGTATATGAGATTGATGAATGAACGTAATTCAGCGATAGAGTTAAAGTTTCAGAATTTAGAAGATATCATGAAGAAAATGATCGAGATGCAGTCGAAAGCTTCACCGACAATTCCTAGGGCTGAACCAAAGGAAAAGAAAATTCTGGAGAAGATGATGAGAAAGCTCATGGAGATGTGATCCAAAATACCACTAACTATTCCAATTGCTAACCTTAATCAAGATTTAATTGGGATTCCCTTGGCCGAATCTAAAAGGAAAGAGATCGAATGGGAAGAATTCGGTGAAAAGAGCTTCTTTCATCAAGAGCCACCTCTCAGGGCTGCGAGAATGGGGGAAATAGGGTTTTTAGATGAGGGGACAACATGAACGGAGTTTTATTGTGGAGGTGGTGGAGTGATTTACTGCTATGGGAGGCTTTTTGAGCAAGGAGAGTGGACGATCGAAGGAGGAGGATAGGCTGAGCAATGGGGATTGGGTCATGTGAGAAGGATGGAAAAAAGTTGGGAGTCCCACCCTTGATATACGAGGGAAACATGGAGGGATCATGACAGCCGCTACATATGAGGAGGAAGAAGCTGTTGGGGTGATGGCAATCCCAGGGTGAAAAAATTGAAGATGCAAATAATTGAGGAGAAGAAGAGTAAGAGTTCAATAAGTGATACACAAGCTTCTTCTGATGATAAACAAATCGATAAAAGGAAAGATGTGAATGAAGAGGGCAAAGAAATAGACTCGCAAAGCCAAGTTGATGGTGTTGATCATAAAAATCTACTGCATCAAATTACCTGGAGCAGCAAAGAATGGTGAAGGTGAGCCAGAACATCAAAACCATGTAGTCGTCTTTACCAGATGGAAGGCTCTTTAGGCAATTGATATGAACCAGAATAACTATTGGGAAGAGACTCTGAAAATGAGGAATCTTTTAGAGGAATTCAATGAGGACCATGGATTGTGCCCACCAACCATTTTTGGTGTACGTGGGCACATTTTTACATAAAGTATTTCATCTTTGGAATGGTTCATGTCAAACCAAGAAACAAGTTTTGTGATAATTGGACAAAGGGTTCGGGTAACTCCTTTGAAGGTCTACTTCCAATACAGGCATCCAGATGTATTTGATAGGATTTTTCACATGATTAGGTGCGACAAAGCAAGGCTTCTCGTGGAATCAACCAAAGTGAGAATATCTTTGTAAGATTCAACTTAACATTAAGGCAAGGAAATATCACCCACCATGAGTATTTCCGGTTGGGAAGGGTCATGATGCTGGACTCAATCAAATCTCTCTGTTTGAAGCAAAGGTTGCCTATAACAATCGAGAACAAATACTTAGCAAAGATATCTATCACTCGGGCCACCAATTTGACTTCTTCTGCATGCTTTGTTACTGCTTCACAATTGAAGGGTTCTATGTCAGCTCAATTATGGTTGTTATCGTAATCCACCTTTTCCTCTATGGCAAGCCTTACCTATCATTAAGTGGGCTTGAGTCTGTCATTATGAAGCAGACAGTTATGAGAGGAAACAATCCTCTGAAGGTTGTTATGGCATCTCAATCTACCATCCAACTTAGTCTATTGATGGCCTTACCCATGGTTATAGAGATTGGTCTTAAAATGTAATTCATAACTGTATTAGACGACATAATCATCATGCAACTTCAATTATACTTAGTGTTCTTTACATTCTTTCTTGGAACAAAATCTCATTACTTTGGAAGGACAATCCTACATGGCAAAGCAAAATATAGAGCTATTGGATGAGGATTCGTTGGGCGACATGTAAAGTTTGCAAAGAACTACAAGATGTACTCTAGAAGTCATTTTACAAAGGGTCTGAAACTTATGATACCACTAATTGTTTATCAGATCTATGGATTTGCAACTACTAATTCAACAACATTTATGCTTCTCACTGCATCCATGTGGCTCTTTATTGTCATTTGGTTTTTTGCGCCGTTTCTTTTTAACCTTTGCAGCTTTGAGTGGAAAAAAAATAGTTGATGATTGGGATGGCTGGAGCAAGTGGATAAAAAGTGAAGGCATTAACAAAGATGTTAAATTATTGAAAGATGGTATATCCTCTAGAGTGAAGCACAAGCAGATAATGAAGGATATAGAACTGGATCATGTGCTAAGTGGTTATCGACAGGAAGCAGATTTTGTTGTTAAAATAGATGATCAGGAGACAATTCCCTTCCTTACACCTAGAGGATAAGGTGGCTCTTTGGGAGGGAGTATTGATACGCTAGGGGGACCCACCTTGTAGGGCCCAGGAGAAGATATTTAGAAGGTTCCTAATTAAGGAGGAATTGCTTAAGAAGGTTTTTAAATTATGTTTATATTGTTTAGGAATATTCCTAAATCATATTTAATTATTTAGGAATGTTTCCTAAATTATGCTTATACTATTTAAGAAGTATTTAATTATTTAGAAAGGTTTTCTAAATTAAGTTTAATTGTTTATGAATGTTTCATAAATCATATTTAATTGTTTACGAATGTTTCATAAATTACATTAGGAAAAAATCAATTAGTAAATCCTTCTTCTTATTGAAAATTTTCTTAATTGAATTATATTTCAAATTAAGGAGGGAAACATATTAGGAAGGAGGCTGGTTTTGGAGGGAACGAGGAAGGAAGCTTATTTAAGTCCATCGTAGGGTTTATTTTAGGTTTATGCATTTTTTGTTGAGTGCTATAGTTTTCTTTGTGTGAGGGATCCTAGCGTCGTCTAGGGTTTGGGAGAGAAGGTCCTCCTCTCGAAAGAGGACTATTGTATCTTGCTTTTGTTATTTGATTGCCGTGTAATAAAAAAATATTTTTTTGTTGAATTTCTCTTGTTCGTTGGCTGTTTTTGATACCAAGTCGCATGTTAGAGGCCATCTCCTCTAGGAAGCTTGGGATTTGAGTGGTGCATATATCCATTGCCTATAAGAGGTAATCCCTAGTCTAGGTTTTGCAAACATACCCTCTTAATTGAGTTTTCTTGGAGTGTATAAAGAATAACATTTGTCTATTTGGATGTACTCTAAATATGGCAATTGTAAGATTTCAGAATTGATAAGCAACATCAGGCAAGATTCTATTTGACTTCATTTTGATGTGGTTGATGAGAGAGAAACATTTTGTATTTAAGGCTTTCTTTAGGCTTCACCATTATTGGATGGTAATTATGCTTGCAACTTTGGGAAGGGCTAAAGTACTGCTCCTTTATTTTGTACACAATGCTTGTGGCTTTTATGTTTCAAGTCCACTAATCCTCTTTCTTCTCTCAATGAGGTAGGCTTGCTTGAAGCCAAACAATGTAAATTTTTGTTGGCTAGTGAACCAAAGCCGTACCAAAGTTAGACCTCTAACAAACCTACTTCCAACCCTAGACAGCCACTAGATTTTTTTCACGCCTAACATCCACTCAAAGTGGAACTAAACCCAATACGCTCACTTATCTTAACAATCTTAAAGCCTCTTTACGTATGTGTTTCATAGATCTCTTTTGTGTTTACTTGGCTCATCATACTAGATCATGTTGACGCTGAAGGATTGACTTTTTGCATTCACTTTACAAAAAGTGTCAAGTGAGCATTACATGCCCTTACAATCTCCATCATTCACAAGTCATAAAAGTCTTGAGCTCAAGATTCATCTTACCAACAAAGGTCAATGAGATTAGGACGGTATAACTGCACAAGCTTCATAGAACAACTACACTAAACTTAGAAATGATTAAGCCAGTGTATGAGATTTTCTAAAAATATATATAAGATGCAGAAATACGCATTCAAAACTATGCGAGTCATTTTTGGCATCTCTTAACAACCCGAATCTTCATAATCGCGCATCCCATATGCAACTGGATCAAAATCTCCTACATACGGATAGCAAATCAATTTCTTGGGCAAAGCTCCTAATTGAAAAAATGAGAACGACGCCTAATCATAATAATCGACTAAGCAAAATCAGAAATACAGCTCATGAACCAAACAAAATTACACCCCAAATAACAGAAACCATAAATCAGAAGAAGTAGCCAACAGGAAGTATAACAAAACAGAAGGCAAAAATTACGAGAAATGAACTCGATTTTCAAAACGAACTCAATCTCCATAATCAAAGATTACCACATTGATCAGAAATACTTACACAGACAACAAAAGTTCAAAAACAAAAAAGATCCCTCAAGATCTTCCCAAGTAGTAAAAACGCCGATCACACTAGCAAGCTACGAACGCCGGTCAAAGCTCAAAAAGCTATTGCACAGAATATACAAAGATCTCCGCTTCCGACCCGGCCCAATTTACAATTCTACCCTTCCCGGTTAAGAAAAGCCAGCTTTCTTTTCTAATGTAAAAAAGTAGCAGAAATGAGGGCATCAATAAGTCATAGATGATGACAATTGCTATATCTGAAGTCTAACAAACAACTGGCAATTCGATGCTTCCGGAGGAAATTGAAACCTATAAAATGACTTGGTTGGGCCGTGGGGTTCGCGGTTCGCCGCCGTGGTCGGACCGGGTTTATGTGTTTGTTATTTACCCTTGTCGGCAGATACGTGTGACTCCCACGTACACAACGCAACACACGTTTGGCGGAGATTGAGAAATGGGAATGCTTAGCCGGCGTTGGATTTTTTTTATGATAAATATGCATGGCTGCACGTGGAGCGTGGAGGTTGGACACATGGTAAACCACGAGGACCCTTAATTAGTTCGCATCTGCCTGTCGGCAGGGTATTTTTGTCCATTTTAGTTTTTGATCATTTGAGCACTGCTATGTAAAAATATAGTTAAATAATGACTTTTTTTTTTATTTTATCATCTTTTGTAGCTTTGATTTTTATAAAAAATAAGGCTTCATAAGCTTTTTAGTATAAATTTTGATTTTTTTTAGGGGTTTTCCACGTAAAAATCTTGGTGACTCACAAATGCTAGACTCTCTCTCTTATCTGATTGCGTGCCGGATTTTCGTACAATGCTAAGACGATAAACTTTATATTTCTCTACCGCCGCTAATACTCCTGGACGCAACAAGTATTTTTCTTATTGTATATATATTTCACCTTTTTAAAATAACGATTATAAAAAAAAAAAGATTATAATTTGTTTTAATTTTATACATCAATTTAAGCAATAGTCTATTAAACGTGTGTTAATACTATTTTTATATAAGAGGGAGAGTTTTAGTGAGTGAGATACTTATGTTAATGTTTTTGAAGTAATTCAAAAAAGAAATAAATTATCCATAAAGAGAAAATGGATAAATAATTGAGAATAATACTCTTTTCTATAATAATTTATGAGTTAGAAATTTGGCGGACTCAATATAATTCATTGTTTTTATTGATTTTTATGTTTATTTTATTTTTATATTAAATATTTTATAAAGAAGTTTCATGTGAGAGGTTAAGGGGAGAGTTCTAAATTATTTAGGACCAACTTAATATATGAAAATTCACGAAGAAATTATAAATTTTTTATATTTTATAATGAGAGATTTTGTATTCATTATTATTTAATTTCTTTTCTAGGATTTTAGTCTACCAAGGAATATTCTTCAAACGGTTAAATATACCCCAATGGATTTTTAAGAATAGACACAGTACCGAGAGAGGTAAGTCTATATTTCATTTTTCAACTAGGTTATAAAAGGGTATGACCTACAATAAATTTAAAGGGATAATTGCGCTTAAAGGGTCTGAAGCATAGGAAATTAATCCATGAAAAGGAAGATGTGGTCCAATCATACTTTTATGATTTTTCATCACATACATATTATTAGACACTAAGGTTTCATTTGGGATGGCTTTCTTATTGCTTCTTAAAACAGTTTTCTAGTACAAAAAATTTAAAAGTTGCTTTAAAAAGCAATAAGAAAGCCGTCCCAAACGAAGCCTAAGTTTACTTAGTTAGGAAAATGATCGACCAAATATGAACGTTGACTTGAATACTCTTATCAACAATAATGAATTATGTCAACTAAAAAAGTTTTTTTAGATCTCAAGCTAAGGAAGAAACAGATAGTTCCAACACTCAGTGTTTTTAAAAGAACGAAAGTAGGGTTCACTCTTCTCATAAAGTGGAAGGAAAAACCTATTAGAGTCAAGCAAAGTAAGACCTAGCCAGAGAATCATTTATGAATCGATCATCATTACAATTAAACAATTCAAGCATTCTAAACTTTTACCTTGGCTATGTCATATTTATGATCAACTACGCATTTGCTAATTTAAGGCTCAAACATTGTTAAAAGTATAAACAACCCAAAAATCTGACTGTATTTTGGCATAAATACAAATGGAATTTTTAGATTTGATTTTAAAAGAGTGATCTTAATAGAACCATGCATTAACTTTTATTAAAAACCAAGCATATTATAGATTTTAGAGTAGCTTATTTTTTATCAACTATGTGGAAAAAGTGAGATTTCATGAAGAGCCTATCAATATGAACATATCCAAATGAACTATATATCTATAATAAAGAGAAAAATAAATTAATTTAGTAAAAAAAACATATAGAAAAATAATATGTAAGTTATAGGAGATTTTCTAGATGTAGTTAGGTCGTTCAAATATACCACAATAAAAGAAATAATATAAAAGTTATCACAAATGCACACATATTTTATATCAAATTATTTTAGGCCTAAAATAGCTTGTGTGAATTTGCATATAATACCTTCTATACCTTATATATATATGGGATTATATTTTAAAGCAGTTATATATATTACTAGCGTGACAAAGCTTATTTATAAAAAATTAATGCTAGCGTGGCAAAAATTATACCCCATGTTGTAAAATTATCAAAAAATTTATGCTTATCAAACCAATTTTTGAGCAAAGTAGTAAATGCGGTCATGGGTTCATCTTATGTGATTGAGACAAAAATGCTAAGATTGGTATTATTTTAAGCTCTAAATAAATTGTAATTTTATGCCTATCAACATGGCATGACAATATCTCTTATGATTACTTCAAATATTCAAATAATTTAAAGCATGTCACCTAACCTTAATATATATTTTCTTAAATTAAACCTACTTAGATCTTATGTAGGGTCATTTCTTTTTAACTATCATCATACAATTAATAATAACTAATGATAATTAATAATTTGCATGTCACAATCACATGTCATCTTATGTCTAATTAAGGACCCAATCCCTAACAATCTGAAGGATTAATTTGGACAGCAAAAAAAAAAAAGAAAAAGCTCATGCTAAAAAATGTGAGGGTCCATAGGGGCAGCGCCCCCTGGCGGGGTTCGACCTGTTCAATAATAAATTCTCTTTAACTATTTATTGGGGGCAATTATCTAGAGATCATAGTATTTTAAAATTTTTAGGGGGGACAATTGTCTAAAAATCCTTATAATAAAGATAAAAAAATGAATGAAGATTGACAAATTACCTAAAAAATAATATAATCAATTTTTTTTTTTAATTTTTTTAAGTGGGGGCAACCACAAGGGTGTTCCGCCCCTGAGTATATCTAAGCACAATAAGTATTCAAATTAATGATTTTGCTATATGTCAACACAAATACAATATGATTTGACAAATTTAGCCCACCAAAGTTAAGTATATATGATTTTGTCTAAGCATGTCATAATCAAATATCATCTTATGTCTAAGGACCCAATCCCTAAGTTTGAAGCATTAACTTTGACAACTAAAGAAGGCTCATGCTAAATAATGTGAGAAATAGATGATTGAATGGATATGATCCATTCAACTTTCATCAAATCCAAGTGTTCATAAATAATATAAACACTTTAATCTTAAAATAATATAAATATATAGAATGCGAGAGTTATGGAAAATGTTTAAGTGTTATTTTCTTGAGAAAAAAGAATTTAAAAATACCAAAATATTCTATCTAAGTAAATTTGATGTACTTGGACATAAATGAGAAGTCAAAATAGATATAGTCCACATGGTTATAATATGTGCGTCCGGACACCGCACATAATAATTTTTCTAGTTTGAAATGACTTCAACTTTTCATAAAGGTAATTGTAAAATTGATGTAGAGATAATAATTTTTTTGAAAGCTATTATAAAAAAATAACTCTCCAGTACACAAATTTATTAAAATTAGTATAAAAATAATGACCAAATTAAAATTATAATTTAATTAATTTAAACGAAGCCTAAATTTAAATAATATGCTTAACTTCATTAGAAAAAAATTAGACTATATATATATATATTCATGATTTTAAAATGCTAAGTAATATTTTTATAGGATTAATTTTTATTTGGCACTATTTTCTTATTTTTTAAAAAATAAATTTTTATAACAAAAAAAAAAAAAAAAACTAAAAATTTATGTTGTTAGAACTTAGAAACAAGATAAAACTGTCCTAAAAGCCTTAAAAAAACTGTGGAATGCCAATACATTTTCTTCACAAAAAGAGCACTGGTTCGCCAATTAATCTCATAAATCGGAGCCGAGAATTTTCTTGTCAATGTGATCTTCCCATCTTCAGCCATGGCGATCGCGTCTCTACTTCGGCTGCCCCTCCAGCTGTCTCGCTGTTATTGTCCATTTGTTTCCAACGTTTTTCATCTATTGTCTACTGCCTCAGACGTTGATGCTTCCGATCGTATCGCGATGCTTATTCCCACCGCGGACCGCCATCGCCATCGAGTCCTAGAAAAACATGGGCAAAACGGGAAGCCGCGCCATTTCACACTTAACCAACGAATCCAAGGTATCCTGGTTACTGAAAACAGAATTACTCTTCCCTGCAGTTAGTATTAGAAACTAGAGAAAACAAAGCAAGAGAGAAAAGTCATGGAGTAAATTCAGATCATCTTCCACACTGCCATTACTGCTACAGTGCAGGCTATAAATAATAAAGGTTGTTACAGACCAACGATCCAGATCAACTGGCAGAGCTTAAACGGCTATGATGAAAAAGGTGGTCTGCCAACGATAGTGGAGGAAGACTTGTATAGATATGCTAGCCGACTTATCCCATCAGCTTATCAATTATATGCTCTTCTTATCAGCCCCCCTCAAGTTAACTATGGTGCCCGAATAGTTAACTTGTCGCGTAGAAACTCAAAACGTGGAAGGGAAAGGGGTTTGGTAAAGAGGTCCGCCGGCTGATCTATGGAAGGGATATGATGAACCGATATAAACTGTGAGCGAATGCAATCCCTTATGAAGTGGAAATCAATCTCTATGTGCTTCGTCCGGGCATGAAAAATGGGATTGTTCGCTAGTGCCAAGGCAGAGACATTGTCGCAGTACAGTTTTGTCGGAGATGAAAGAGGCACTTGAAACTCGGAGAGTAGCCGACGAAGCCAGATTATATCACAGGCAGCGGTGGAAATGGCCCTATACTCGGCCTCAGTGGAAGAGCGAGCAACGGAGGTCTGCTTTTTAACCGTCCAAGAAATTAAGGTGCTTCCAAGGAAGGCACAATATCCGGTGATAGACCGGCGATCAAGCTTGTCCGAAGCCCAATCTGAATCAGCAAATGCCGTGAGGTGGAGGGAGTCACATGTAATAGGTAGTCCAAGATGAAGCGAACCTTTCACATAGCGAAGTACTCGCTTAAGAAGCTGAAAATGAAGGAGCAATGGCTTATGCATATGCTGACATAGAAGATTGACAGCAAAAAGAAGATCCGGTCTGGTCAGGGTTAAGTACTGCAATGAGCCCACAATTTGACGGTAGAATTATGGGTTGTGAAACAGCTCAGCTTCTGAAGCAGGGGAAGGCAATTTGGTGGGTAATGGAGTGCTCACTGGTTTGCACTCAGCCATTGAAGCTTTGGTGAGGATTTCTTTGGCATAATGTGCTTGACTAAGATGAATGCCCGTGGGAGTATGAGTGGCCTGCAGTCCAAGAAATTGATTCAATGCTCCCAGATTGCGCATACGAAATTTGGACTGTAATGTGGTAAGTAGGCTGTTGAGTGCAGGCTGGCTATTGCCAGTTAGTAAGATGTCATCGACATAGACTAAAAGGTATAGTTGTATGGAATTCTGATGATAAATGAGAAGTGAGGGATCAGCAGTGCTTGAAGTAAATCCATACTGAATAAGGTAGGTGGATAGCGTCTCAAACCACAGACGAGGGGACTTCTTAAGACCATATATAGCCTTCTTGAGCAAGCACACATGGTGAGGATATTGAGGATCCACAAATCCAGCTGGTTGTTTCATAAACACCCGGTCGTGTAAAGTGCCGTGAAGAAATGCATTGGACACATCTAATTGTAAAAGTGGCCATTTGCAGGAGACAGCCACTGTAATGAACAAACGGATGGTGGCAAATTTGGCAACAGGACTGAAAGTCTCATGGTAGTCAAGTCCGTGCTCTTGCTTAAAGCCCTGAGCAACCAGACGTGCTTTATAGCGCGCAACCGAGCCATTGGAGTTGTATTTAGTCTTATATAACCATTTGCAGCCAAGTAGATTCTGCCCCGGTTCAGAGGGAACCAATTGCCAGGTCCCTTGCTGCTGTAATGCATCAAATTCACTGCTCATAGCTGAGCGCCAGGCGGGATATTTGGTCGCCTGAGAGAAGCCTGTAGGAGATGTGGGAATAATATGATGTTGAAGGTCCAGTATTTGCCTCGGCTTAAGGTTCCCGGATTGTGCCCTGGTAAGCATTGGATGTTTGAGAGCAATAGGTGGAGCAGGGGCTGTGGTAGGTGGTTGATCTGAAGGTGCTGCCGATGATGAGAAGGAATCATCATTAGATATGGGGTTGATTGAGGGAGGAGGAATAGATGGATCTTCAGAGGCGGAGCTCGGTATAGCAGGTTGAAAGACAGAGACAGGTATTAGTGTGGCTGGTGGGGGGTTATTAGAAGGTACAGACAGTGTAGTAGAAGTGATTGCTGTATCGGAGTGAGAATGGAATGGAAATATAGTTTCATAGAAATTGACATGGCGGGAAATATAGATTTTTGACGTTTTGTAATCAAAGCACCGATAGCCTTTAACATTGGGTACATAGCCTAAAAAAATGCAAGGCTGTGAGCGAGGAGACAGTTTGTGTGACAGATGGGTGGTGAGCCACGGATACACCAGACACCCAAATGTGCGCAGATGAGAATATTGAGGAGGGTGATTGTATAAGAACTCATAAGGAGTCTTATGATTATTAGGCACCGTAGGCAAACGATTTATTAAGTATACTGCTGTTAATAATGCATCGGTCCAGAACTTGACAGGCAGATGAGCATGGAATAGCAGGGCTCGCATCGTTTCAACAATATGCCGATGCTTTCGTTCAGAAACACCATTTTGCTGAGGCGTGTATGGGCAGGATGTTTGGTGAATGATACCAAAGTTAGATAGATGGGATTGAAATAAAGTACTCATATATTCTCCACCTCTATCCGATCTGAGAATTTTAATTTTTGATTGAAATTGATGTTCAACAAGTTGCTTAAAACGCAGAAACGTTGAACACACCTCAGACTTAGCATGTAAAGGAAACACCCACGTATAACGACTGAAATCATCAACAAATAAAACATAATAGCGGTATGATTGCATAGAAACTGTTGGGGAAGGTCCCCATACATCAGTGTGAATTAGTTCTAAACATTTTTTAGACCTAGTAGAGGATAACGGAAAAGACAGACGACTAGATTTGGCCTGTGAACAGGCACTACAGTGAAATACGGTATTAGTAACACCATTTGACGGGAAAATTGCGGGAAGAAGTTTTGAAGTGTTGGTGATGGGTGTCCAAGCCTTTGATGCCACACAGAGAAACTAGAATGAGCGGCTGTTGCAGTCAGGCAAGTCGACTGAGATGGGAACGATGCTTGAGTGTTAATTGGGTAGAGTCCATGAAGATTGGGACCTCGGAGAAGAATGTTGTTGCTCTTGGTGTCCTTGATAAGAAAACCATTAGCATTAAGTACAACATAACAGGAGTTGTCATTTGTAAGTTTGTGAACAGAGATAAGGTTGTGAGAGAGGTGGGGAACATGAAGAATTTTAGAGAGATGAAGCTTACGCAGAGGCGTGGGCAGTAGACCTTGTCCGGTGTGAGCAATTTGAAGTTGCTGTCCATTTCCCACTTGAACATTGGAGTTACCTGTGTAGGGTTGAATGTTTTGAATCTGCGAAGCATTTGACGTTAAGTGTTCAGTTGCGCCGGAGTCCAAGAACCATTCGGCTGACTGTGAGTTATCGGTGGTGATATAAGCCTGCGGAGGATTGGTATAGCTGGTATCATGACGATACCAGCAATTCACAGCCGAGTGTCCTGCCTTTCCGCAAATTTGACATTCTATAGCCACCCGAGGTCTCCGTCCTCCTCGGTTACCTTCGTTGCTGGGTGGCCTTGCAGATGCTCCACGTCCTGAGGTGTATCGTGTATTAAATACTCCACGACCTCGTCCTCGATAATTCGACCGACCTCGATATGATCCTCTAGTAGCAGCTAGAGCAAGGTTTGCATCCTCAGACTGTGTGTGCTGTGAGTTGCGACTTAAGTCAGCACTTAGGTGTAGTTCCTCACTACATAACATGGAATAAAAATCATCTATTGATATTGGACTTTGCTGTGTCCGTATAGCCGTCTTAAACGACTGATATGTCATTGGTAGCCCATTCAATGTATAATGTATGATGTCCTCAACATCAATTGTTGCTCCCGCAGCAGCAATGGCATCCACTTTACTTCTTATATCAAAAAGATACTGAATCATTGATTTATCACCTAGTTGTAGCTGATGAAGTTCACCTTTAAGTTGAAGCAGCCGAGAGCAATTGGAGGACTGCAATCTTCGTTCAATGGTTAACCAGATCTCATGTGAGGAATTGAGATTGAGTATATACGGAAGAAGAGAGGCGGAGACAGTAGAGTAGATTGCCGAAGCTAAATGTTGATCAATCAGCAACCAGTTGGCATAGAGAGGATTGTTTTTTATGTTGCCGTTTAAGTCTGAGATCTGTTTCGCCGGTGGCGGAATGTCTCCGGTGAGGTACCCATCAAAATTGTTTGCTGTGAACAATTTTAAGAGTTGGGACTTCCAAATCAGATGATTGTCCGTTGTTAGTTGAACGGTAACCATTGATTTTACATTCGCCATGAAGAACTTCAGCTGCTGAGGAATGATGACTTCGCCGGGAGCTGGGTTTGAACCAGTGTCCTCCGTCTGTGCTGTGGATGATGATGCTGCCATGGATCTGAAACCAATGTTAACGCCTAAAGCTCTGATACCATGAAAACAGAATTACTCTTCCCTGCAGTTAGTATTAGAAACTAGAGAAAACAAAGCAAGAGAGAAAAGTCATGGAGTAAATTCAGATCATCTTCCACACTGCCATTACTGCTACAGTGCAGGCTATAAATAATAAAGGTTGTTACAGACCAACGATCCAGATCAACTGGCAGAGCTTAAACGGCTATGATGAAAAAGGTGGTCTGCCACCGCTAGTGGAAGAGGACTTGTACAGATATGCTAGCCGACTTATCCCATCAACTTATCAATTATATGCTCTTCTTATCAGTTACCATCCTCTAGCTGAGATGACGCAGGCGCTATCGCCCTAGGGTTAGACTTCTGTATATGCTTTTGTTTAATCTGTGGGTTTGCTTACGGTTGTACCGCGCTTTTTCGGCGTGGAGGAGTTCGGATTTTTCCAATTCTCCTTTGAAGAAGTGGTGAATTTTTTTATCAAATTCGTTTTTGATAATAGTTTATGCTGCAACTACACTATTTGCTTTATTTCTTGGAAAATTGTATCTGAAAGTTCATTTCTGACTAAAATACGCAATGTTATATTTATATCCCTGTGTATAGGAGAAATTATTTTCCGCCCTTCTCATTCCCACTCTCTATTAATGCCGTGATCATTTTACATTCATCCAAGTTCTTCTCTTAACGGGACTACATGATGAAATTGTATATTTCTTCATTCATCGTTGACTTAAACATTTATGGATACTTTTTTTTTCACGTTTTTATTGTGTATAATAGTTAGGTCATTTTCATGGAGATCTAATACAAAACTAGATAGAATATCAAATAGTGTGTTCTGATACTTGTTCAAATCTAATAGAACCTGGTTTATGTGTATTAAAAACTATGTTGTGCGATACTCCGATTGTTACTTGAAGAACATTTGAATATTATTTAATGAATAAGTTATTATATGCTAGAAAGTTTGTAGCAGTAGAGTGAATTTTTTGTCTTAGTTTTGTATAAAGTCATCATGAACAAATAAAAGTTGTGAGAGCCTAAAAGATTTTTTATTTAAAAAATCCAAGGATGGCCTAATTGAATACAACAATAACAACACCAACAACATCAAGCCTTATCCTATTACGTGGCGTCGGCTATATGAATATTTTTTCTCCATTTTGTCATGTTAAGAGTCGAATTTTCATTTAAATCTAATAAAAAAGGACATTTCTAATATTTTCTAATCAAGTCTTTTAGTTATGCCTCTACCTCTCTTAACATAGGCCAAATCTAATATATCTACCCTCTAACCGAGTCATTAGAAGACCGAAGTTTTATGTGACCAAATAATCTAAGACAACTCTCTCTAATTTTATCTGTCATTGGAGTTACTCCAACCTTCCACGTATATGCTCGTTTCACAAACTATCTCTAAAAGTAAAACCACTTGTCCACCTGAGCATCCTCATATATGCAACACTTAATTTAATTGGATGCTTCTCTTTTAATGGCCAACATTCTACGCCTTAAACTATTGCATGTCTCACCACCATTTTATAGATTTTTTTATTAAGTTTGAGGGGTACTTTTCAATCACACAATAGGCTCGATGCATTCCTCCACTTCAACCATCCAACTTGAATTCTACTAATAATATCTCCATTTGTTTCACCATCACTCTAGTTAATGTGTCATACACTCATACTTTAAAACAATGGGAGAGAGTTATAGAGCATAAGTTACGACATGATGCTCATGTTTCTCAAAATCAATTTGGATTCATGCCGAATAGGTTATGAAGTTATGCATAGTAGATCTATCCGGCATGAATCCAAAATGATTTTAAGAAATATCAGTATCACGTCGTAACCTATGCTCAATATCTCTCTCACAAAATTTTAAAGTATGACACATTAATTTAATTCCTCCATAATTGGTACAATATTGTGTATCGCATTTATTCTTAAAAATACGAATCAACACACTCCTCCACTCATCTGACATCTTTTTAGTCTTCAAAATAATATTGAAAAGTTTCGTAAGCCAAAAAATTCCTTCATCTCCTAAACATTTCCACACCTCTATTGTAATATCATCAGGTCCAACAGTTTTTTCCCAATTCATTTTCTTTAAAGCCTCTCTAACTTCACTAAATAAGAAAAGGTATATGAATCATTCCTTGCTCATAATTAAAGAATATGAGATTATATATAATTGAGAATAATTATATGATTCCCATTTTAGGGATTAAAGGAATTATGTGTCTAGAGGCGGATAATTTAAGCCCAATAATAGGGTTAGATATTAATAATTGAGCGCCAATAAGTTGGATGATAGAAGTTTGGAGATGACAATGACGATTGTCGGTAATAGTCGTTGGCATTGATTGTTGAAAAATGCAAATGAGTTATTTAGTTCTCTCAGCTATTGAACATCCCCTCTTGTAGATAATGGGGTCTTATTTATAGACTTTTTAGTTTTTTGTAAATTTGACTAGAACTCACAACATTCAATTGAAAGATCCATATTAATCTCCTTAATTGTAGATTGCTTATCAAGCATTTTAATGCTTTAATGATATCATATGAAAACTATCTCAGTTCTTGAATCTCCCCTCCTGTAGAGAATGAAACCTATTTAGATCTTTCTTAGAGAGGCATTTTAATAAATTTGGTTGAATTCAAACACTACATTTTACGATCGATATTGATCCCTTTGATTGTTGATCGTTTCTCAAACATTTTAATGCCTTAATGTCTTAATGATGTTAGAATTGAATGATATTAGGTTCATTAGATTTATATTGTCATGCCACTCAATTTGACTATTATAAACATAATTTTGTAAGACCGTTTGATCATTTAATTAATGCGCCGAAGGTATTAAATATGTTTCAAGTGCTTGATTTGAGCTTATTTGGAGTCAGATTTGATCACTTGTAGTGTCGATAAGTTCGTCCTGTCGATACTTGTAGTTCGATTATAAATTTGCTTTAATGTTTCTTTGGTCCTTAATCTAATTCAGGACGTTTCTTATTTGAATACAACATCAAGATTCTTGATGAATAACTATATTTTGTGATATATATATATATATATATATATATATATATATATATATATATATATATATATATATATATATATATATAATCTTCCAAGATTATTTTGAAAAAGTATATATATGAAAAAAATACAATTTACATAAAATAAATCAAGCATCTAAATAAGGGGGGTTGATGACTATGTGAAGGTAGATGAGTACATACATTGCAATACAATTGCTAAGTGGGAGAAGATCTAATGACTAAGCTCCTCAATCCATTTTGCTCAATAGATCATATCATGATTGGCTGCATATGGGACTCACAATTCCTTAAGGGAGAAAAATCGGGCTAATGCAAGATTGAGGATTGGATCCCATGGTTGGGGAACACAGTGATGCATGACATATATGAAAATTTGATTTAGATAAGGATTTTGCATTCTTATTGACTAAGAGCTAATTAATTAAAGCTTTATGAAGATTCAAACAATGAAATAAAACCAAAGAGCGGTAAACATAAGCTTAGGCCAAGTTACTCGCGAAAAGTAAAAATTCCATAATAATCAATTACTCTTGACGTTGCATACGAGATGAGTTTCAACAAAAAAATTCCTAATCTAACAATGAAAATAGTGCTATGAAAGATCTCTCAAATAATTCCTACTAAATACTAATCTTTTAGCGGAGCTTGGCAAGATTTTGCATGAATCAAATACAACCACATGCAAGGATCAACGAAGGAGGTAAGAGAGAGAGAGAGAGAGAAAGAGTTCACCCTTTGCTAAGATTCAACCTTCTCGCAAGCTTGGACAGCAGTTGGTGGTGTCTTTGACGGCTCAGAAGCAACAAATCCACGCTCGAACCTTTGGACAGCGAGTATCCAACCTGGGACAGTGGTTCCGGACAGTTTTGAGCAGCAACGGGTGGATTTTCGGAGAGCAGGACAGTAATTTCGCTAGTTGAAATTCCCTGGACAGCAGCCTGGCGATGTACAAAAAATCTGGACAACAACCAATGGAGGACACTAAGCTCAGATGTTATCGTTGTAGTTGCCAACAAAGAGAGGACAGCAAATTGAAGCTTGGAGAGGCTCTGAACATCAGTTTTCTGGTTCCTTGCAATCTAGACAGCAGTTCCTTGTTCCGTGCAAATCTGGACAGCCATGGAGTTGGCTGGAATTCTTGGACAGCACACAAGTTTTGTCCAGAGATCTGGGTAGTACATTGAGTGGTGTTGATTTTAGAGTTTTTTTTTTTTCCTGGATGATAGGAAGTTAGTTGAACATCATGGGAGAACTTCGATAAACAGCAGCAGGAGCAACCTGGGATTAATTTCCTTCTTAGACGGTGAACTGAGTAATTCCAGGATCTCAATTGGAAAGGGGAAGGGGGTGGCAGCCCTTAATGGGATTGATTGGAGAATTACTTGAGGGAATAATTAGGGAATTTTTTTCTAATTCATTAATTAACCCTCCAAAAGAAGAGGGAGGCTTTAAATAGCCAAATATATGAAGGGAAATAACAAAGACACTATTGCCCCTAGGGCATACATAAGACAAAACCCTCAAGTGAGGGTAGAAAGGGAAAAAGAACAATAACAAATCAAATACATAAAATAGATCAAAATAAATAGGCACGATCGTAGTCGTAGATCTCTAATGTCCTCATCACACAATCTTCAACATTGCCTCTTAAATTAGATGATTTTATCATTCCATATTAGCTTGTAAAATTTTTAAAATGTAGTGCCATTTGGTAAATCTATCGACAAGTTGATTTCATGTAGGTATTCATAGACTCTTTTAAGGAGTACATATGAAAAAAAAAATGTAATTCACATAAAATAAAAAAATGGGTGGTCGACAACTAGGTGATGGGAGAGGAGCACGTGGATCGCAATCCAATGATTGAGAGGAAAATATCCAATGACTAAGCACTTCAATCCATTTGCTCAATAAATCATACCATGATTGGCTGCACGTGTAACCAATGGCTCCTTTAAGGTCAAAATTTGGGCCGATGCATGAAGGAGGTGGAGTAATGGATCTCACAGTTGGGGACTTCACAATCTTCATGCGTTGATTACTTATCAGTGCGTTTGTGTAGATATCTATATGCATGTATTGATATCTATATATGATATATGCATGCATGGGTATTTGTATGTATATATATTTCGTGTGTTTGAGAAAATTTTTTCGCTATTTGTCGAATTATTATATTTTAGTAACAGATCTAGTGGGAGTATTGTGACTTTGCGTGATCAAGTCATTAATAAAAGTACACATTTTAGATATCTTGGATCTATTATTTGTAGTGATGGTGAAATAGATAGGGATATTATTAGTAGAATTCAAGTTGGATGGTTGAAGTGGAGGAATGCATCGGGCTTGTTGTGTGATAGAAAAGTCTCCCTCAAATAGTCAAACATAAGAGAAAATTCTATAAGATGGTGGTGAGACCTGCAATGCTTTATTGTGTAGAATGTTGGCCATTAAAAGAGAAGCGTAATATTAAGTTAAGTGTTGCAGAGATGAGGATGTTTCGGTTGATGAGTGACTTTACTTTTAGAAACAAGATTCAAAATGAACATATATGTGAAAAGGTTGAAGAGCTCCAGTGGAAGATAAGATTAGAGAGAGACGCCTTTGATGGTTTTGTCACATAAAACGGCAGCCTTCTGATCACCCGGTTAGGCAGTTAGGAAAGTAGATGTATTAGATTTGACTTATGTTAAGAAATGTAGAGGTAGACCTAAAAAGACTTGGTTAGAAAATATTAGAAATGACCTTTCTTTATTAGATTTATATGAGAATTTAACTCTTAACAGGATTGTATGGAGAAAAAAAAATCATGTAACTGACCCCACGTAGTAGAATATAAAGGCCTGATATTGTTGTTGTTGTTTGTCAAACTTATTATTCTACGGTCATGTGTTATTGTCACTATCAGTGCATCCAACTTAGCTTCCTTTTATTTTATTTCATTTTTAAAAATATTATGCTGTCTTAGTTTCCTGTTTTAGTTGAAAAAAATGTAGCGTCACTTTCTTGTGAAATCTTGCAGGCTGCTATCTACCATTTGGGGCAAGCTTTAAACGGGATTTTAGTGCAACTGCCGCAAGCCAGTTGCCTGTTATAACAGATCCTGACATAAAAGTTGCTTTCAAGGATTTAATGGCTCTGAATTGGAATGAGGTCCCTGATTCCCTTGTCAATGAAACAACAAAGGCGTTGTCTAAAACTACTGATGATTTGTCAGGGAAGGAGGCTTTGGCAAATGCCTTCCGTGCAGCTGAAGCTTCTGTGGAGTTTGGTAGCACTTTAGTATCTCTCAGAATGGCACTTGATGATCTTGGTGGATTGACTGGCGAGGTCTGCTCATTTTTCTTGATTCACCTTGTTCGTTGCTCCTACTTGATTCGTACTGTGGATGGAAGTTGTGTTATTAAGTGACATATATCTATTTTGATTGGATTTATTTACAGAATGTTGGGAACTTGCCAGATGGCTTAGATGATGCCGTTGAAGCGGCATATAGGCGTTATAATACTTATCTTGATTCCTTTGGCCCTGATGAGGTCTACCTACGAAAAAAAGTTGAAATTGAGCTTGGAACCAAAATGATACACATAAAGATGAGATGCAGTGGTATTGGTTCTGAGTGGGGCAAGGTAATTCAATTTATGCATATTTGGTAGTTTTTTAAGCTTTTACTGTTAGGAATCTCATTATTTTAGAAGTTATCTTCAAGATATGCTAATCGGCTTTTGCAATTTTCATTTTCTGACCCTGACTGTCATAACTTTTGTGTTAATACTGGCTTGTAGTGAACATTAGATATAGTAAACATTAGGACTACATGCTACTCTGAATATCATGTTTCATGGTCTATTTAAGCTTTTTGTAGCTAAAGCTAATCAATCACTTTCATCAATTCTTCAAACCAAGCAGTTAGTTCATCTATTTCAGCAATTTCCATGATATTTATTGATTTAGAAAAAGCATATGATAAAGTTCCAAGAGAAGTGCTATGGAGATTTCTTGAAAAGAAAAGAGTCAATAATGCTTATATTCAAACCATTAAAGATATGTATGCAGGAGCTATTACTTGTGTTCAAACACAAGGTGGATTGAACAAGTATTTCCCTATTTTGGTTGGATTACATCAAGGATCAGCCTTAAGCCCATATCTTTTTGCTTTAGTCATGGATGTTCTCACTAGACATTTGCAAGAGGATGTACCTTGGTGTATGCTTTTTGCTGATGATATTCTTCTTGTTGATAAGACTAGAGAGGGAGTTGAAGGTAAACTTGAATTATGGAGGTAAACCTTAGAGTCTAAAGGTTTTCGCTTGAGTAGATCTAAAACGGAATATATGGAGTGTAATTTTAGTATTAATAGACCTAGTGAGGGGATTGTGACTTTGGACAATCAAGTCATTAATAAGAGTACACGTTTTAGATATCTTGGATCTATTGTTCAGAGTGATGGTGAAATAGATGGGGATATTATCAGCAGAATTCAAGTTAGATGGTTGAAGTGGAGGAATGCATCGGGCTTGTTATGTGATAGAAATGTACCCCTCAAACTTAAGGGAAAATTCTATAGGATGGTAGTGAGGCCTGCAATGCTTTATGGTGCCGAATGTTGGCCATTAAAAGAGAAGCATAATACTAAGTTAAGTGTAGCATAGATGAGGATGCTCAGGTGGATGAGTGGCTTTACCCTTAGAGATAGGATACGAAATGAGCATTTACGTGAAAAGGTTGGAGTAGCTCCAGTAGAAGATAAGATTAGAGAGAGTCGTCTTAGATGGTTTGGTCACTTAAAACGGCAGCCTTCCGATAACCCGGTTAGGAGAGTAGAGGTATTAGATTTGACTTATGTAAAGAAAGGTAGGGGTAGACCTAAAAAGACTTGGTTAGAAAATATTAGGAATGACCTTTCTTTATTAGATTTAAACGAGAATTTGATTTTTAATAGGACACAATGGAGAAAAAAGATTCATGTAGCCGACCCCACGTAGTGGCATAAAGTCTTGATGTTGTTGTTGTTGTTGTATTGTTCCCACATTACAAGAGAGGTATTGAGTCCTGTGAGAGTGTAAAAGTAAGGAATGGTGATCTATCAAACCTGACGATGTTATTGTATATGGCCACATTGAGAGAATATAATGGATTTGAAAAGGTTTACGAATTTTTTTAGAGGTTCTCTATTAATCTGTGAATCAATTAAATGTACCTTGAGTGCTGTTTCACTCTATTGATGATTTTCCTTCGCTATTCTCTCCTTATAGCTTTAGACTAATTTTTCTCTGTTTTTAAGTTTTCCTTCACCGAATAGCAAGCAAACTGCTGGGTTCTTTTCCTTGATTGCTGAAAATAGCAATCTAGGTTGTTTTCCTTTACTGCACGGCGAACAAGCGCTGCAATTGTGGTGAACTGTGCTGTAACAATTCCTGTTTTCTGTAAAAACATCAAAACAACAAATCACGGGATACCGGCGCAGCGTCACCAAGAAAACTGGGCGGGGGTAGCTGCTGCAGTACAACTGATTGGCAAAGCTACATTATCTGTCCTACAGTACACTGGTGTACTAGCTAGTCTAGATGTGTTTTGCTACAGTGCTGGGCAGCAAAACAGCAGCATCAATGCAATTAAAACAGCGGCTTGTAGTGGAGCTGAAGGAATTGGAAAGTGGAAAGGTTTTTTAGAGATATTTTTTATTTTCTATCATTTAATTGCAGGAATTAAGGCCTTTTAAATAAGCAATTATAACATGGATAAGATTTAATGCACTCAAAAATAAATTCCACTATATAAAAGAAAAATATGTCTACAAATAACCAACTAGATAAGTCCAAATTAACTTATAATTCCTGTCAAAATTATCCTAATTTTAATTTAAATATTCAAATTCACCATTATCTCGCTGTAATATGAATTTGATCCAACAATCCAGCTTCCATTGTATTGATCTTCCTCTTATGATGCCCAATTGACTGTCATATTGCACCTGCAGACTCCTAGTGTCATCCTCTTCAATCTCAATGGTTTGATGTTAGGCTATCACCATCAACAATTTTCATATAGAAATTGAATTGCAAAAACTTCAATGAAAATAATCTTTTTGATATTTCCATCATATGAAACCCAAATGACAAGGATAACTTCATATTATGGACTTCTTTGAAGTTAATGTCGGATTGACCAATCCCTTTGACTTTCCAACATCCTAGCTATCCCATTTTGTTGTGTTTATCGTTTAAAAAGTTTCAAGGATTTTTTTGTAGCTTCTTTTGAGAATTTTCTAGTTCATAGAGCTTAGATATCATTTCATCTTTAGGAGCTTTGGCTTATATATCCCTCGTGTTCTTATTAATTCATGTAAATTTCAAAGTCATGGCTTGTCACAACCCAACCAGATAAGACCCACAGATTGGATATGTTCTATTATGTTGGCTTGTGAAATGCAAACCCCAAGATTAAGTTTTAAAATTTTTATAGATTTTTTATCCAAATTAACTTCAAAACAGCAATTAGCTCAGAGATGCTAACAACATCCAGCGTATTGAAAATAAACTTATCCACAATTTTTTTTTTCATTTATCATCAAAATGCGTATACAACTATAGTACATGGCTACAAACTGAGTCATATAACACAGCAATAAAATTAGCCAGAGTTGTACAAAAATAAAAAGAAATAAATACCTCTACAGGCTCAGATCTGACCCTGACATTGCTACTCAACTGACCATTTCCTTTTATCATACCTTGAAACGAAAAGCCGAAACAATAGTAAGCTAACACAGCTCATTAGGCCACATTTATCAATTTAAATTTTCAAATCATCTCATTTATTAAATGTACAATTGAGTTTTAAAAATATTTTATAATAATCATTGCACTGAATTGAATGATGCTCACAGTTTTTAGAAATTTAAATGATAATGTAGAAAAAGAAAATAAACATCTCTTCGTATGTCAGGGCAGAAAGTAACAGATTTCTCTCAAACCTTTATACCTCCCATCAGAATATATATATATATATATATATATATATATATATATATATATATATATATATATATATATATATATATATATATATATATATATATATATATAAGAATTTAAGCCATTGTGACTCCATGTGCTAGCATAATAGAAAACAGACCCTAATGACTTCCAATGTTCGGCACATTATGCCTCCCTGTGTATTTAGTACCAGAACTTCCATCACAAATTAGAACTTCCAAAAAACCACACAATTCAATCCCATAATTGCATAATTCATTGCATTGCAATGTTGACCCGTAAGATGTAACACAAAAAAAAAATAAAAAAAAAAATCAAAATCCCTTACCTCCCTGCCGAAGCATGTCGCTCCCCACGTCGCACGCACGTCGTGGCTGCCATCCCACGATCTCCCCACGACTTGGCACGACGAGCTCGAGTCGTTAAAAGCCTGAAAGCAACGAGGCCTTCGGCCTCTGACTCGACGCTCTCTTCCCAAGCTCTCCCTCTGCGCTGTTCGATCACGCTCCTCCGACCGACTTCCCCCATTCGACGGCATTCCCTGTTCGTTGGATCGGAAGCCAGGGGAGGAGCTTGCTCACTGTGAAGATACTTTCTCCCCTGCGTGCGCTTCCTCTCCTCCCTTCGAGCGACTCTCCCTTCCTGTTCGGATCGGAAGTTACGCCATTCCGATCGTAAGCAACAGCTGGAGCCGCTCGGCTCTGAAGGGAAATTTCTCCCGTTCAATCGCTTCTTCGGCTCCTTCCTGGCTGTCCGACTCAGCTCCCTCTCCGACTTTCCCTTCCAAAAGGATCGGAAGTTACGACATTTTGATCGGACCCAAGAACGGGAGCTCGCAAGCCGAGAAGGTAACTTTCTCCCATTCGCGGTCTTCTCCGGCCAAATCCCGTAATCCGCCGAGCCGAGAGAGAGTGAGGGAGAGATATTTTGATTATATTAATTAATTTTAATTATAATTAATTTAATAATTATTATTTCATTATAATTAATTATTAATTATATAGATTATAATTAATTATAATTAAATATAATTAATTATTATTAATAATACTTAATTGATTAGTTAATTATTATTAATTCTAATTAATTATTTAATTATTTTTAAGTATAATTCATTATAATTAAATAATATTAATTATAATCAAAAATAATTATTACTTTAATTATAATTAAACAATTAATTGCAAATGACATGCTTATGTGCTTGCTCCTCCGCCTCGGTTTCCATGCCGCCGATCCGCGCCGACGACCGCCAAAGGTATATTTTTTGGAACTTAGTCTCTCTCTTACCTCGACCTGCGTATCGAGTCGGTGGTCTGCACATGCACGCTTTTCTCTAGCGTGGTGGGAAGGGCAACTGGCGCGACACCTACGACGAGGTAGGCGAGTGACTCCTCGATCCGTGTGCCAACCCCGACGACACTTGCAAAGGTATAAGCTCCTAAACTCTAAACTCCGAGAAC
Organism: Dendrobium huoshanense; assembly: GCA_016618105.1. Lineage (NCBI taxonomy): Eukaryota > Viridiplantae > Streptophyta > Magnoliopsida > Asparagales > Orchidaceae > Dendrobium > Dendrobium huoshanense. The sequence goes on from CM028352.1 coordinate 16,179,523, forward strand.
CATTCCCGGCGCTTGCAGCGCGGCGAACGACCAACTCATGCACGCTTTTCTCTAGCGTGGTGAGAAGGGAATTCGTTGCGATGCTTGCGACGGGACGGGTAATCAAAACCCTATTTTCGGTGTTAGCGGCGGACCGGAAAACCAACTCATGCACGCTTTTCTCTAGCGTGGTGGGAAGGGAATCCAGTGCGACGCCCACAACGAGACGGGGTAAAATATAAAATTGCTTAATTTAAACCGGTGCCCGCAACCCATGCACGCCTTTCTCTGGCGTGGTGGGGAATAAAAGAAATTACGGCCGCGGTGTCCTCGTAAGAGGGCACCTACCGTGCACGCTTTTCTCTAGCGTGGCGGGAGGCCCAGTTTTCCGTGTTTTTTCCCCTAAACGGGGGAGACGCCGGGAGGCTGCTGAAATTTCGGGTGAAATATTACTACACTCGGACCTGTCTGAACTCAAAAGAACAAAAGAGCTGGGCCAAATGAGAAAGAGCAGTGAGCTTTGAACATGAACATGAACTGTGGACTTGTGGATCGTCGAACTTGATTGAACACGAGCAGAGGACCTGAACAGAATTTAAATGATTCATAAAGTTCAAATCCAAATAAAATCAAACCAAATTGGAATTGAATTCAAATCAAACTTGAACAAATGACATTGAACTTGCAAGATCTCAAAAAACTTTGAGTAATCAATTGAACAAGACTCGGACTACAAAGGACACAGAACTGAACTTGCACATTAAGCTCATGAACCTGATTTAAATTGATCCTGAAGGGGGCTTGAACTTGAGCCTGGTTCAAACATCATCGCCCTCTCACATTCAATGCCAGTCAAAAATCCCACCTGAGATCGGTGAAAGGTGGAGATGGAAAAGTTGACAACAACTCCCCTACGAATATTCCTACGAGCTCGTAGTGGCTACAACCGGTGTCCTTCCTACATATACTATTGGAATCTCTTACGACAGTTCCTACAGATGCCTGTTGATTGAGAAGGCGACGTTGGAGATCAATCGTCAAAGAGCCGCCCCTTGCAAGCAGGTGCAATCATCAAACCACCTGAGATTGGTGAAAAGGTGGTTTCAATACAAAAGCAACGGGTCTCCTACAAATACCTTCAGGAGGTCGTAGTGAGTACAACAGTCCCCTGCAAATGACTATAAATAACTTGTGGATAACAACAGTGCGTACATCGTATGTATGACGAACCACTGTGGACACAAGTACATATATCACCTACGACAACGGTGATCAAGATCTTCAAGTATTTCGAGTACAACGGCAACCTGATGTACGAAAAAGTCCATTACATTAAAGATCTTGAAAGGAGACATTTTCAAAGCAAAGCAATAATCAATGGACTTCAAAGTCCAAAAGAAAATCCTTCCCCGGTGATTGAGAAAGGGGGAGTCAACATCAAAATCAAACGCCACCGGATCTGCAACACATATACAAGCAGACAGAAGGCGTCTACAACCTACAACGCCACACCACCGGATCTGCAACACTGATATAAGCAGACAGAAGGCGTCTATTCCAAAAAATACCCCCCCCATGTGCACCATAAATTGTATACACATAGGTACACTAAAAGGGGTAAAAGAAATTATAAAACCTGGATGGGCCCCGGCGAGCGTGTTATTGGTACACACGTGACGTCTAGGGATGCTGCGCGGGGAAATAAGTGAATTCAAATTCGAACCCAATCCTTCTATACGGATCAAAAGAAGTCGACAGGGTTCGAACCTTCAAATAAATACATGATTGTGGGGATCAATGTATTTATTTCAATACATTCATATTAGTCCTTCAAGGCCTACAATCAATAGAATTCACTAAATCAAAGGCATGAAGCCTACGAGAAACCCGATCCCCTATCGATAAGTTGATAGGGTCGACAAGGTTCAATCAAATGGAAATGACCCCAAATACCCCGATGATGGCCGTGTTGAATGATGATCTCAACCGGAGGGGTTAATTTCAGGCATTCTCAAATGCCTCCCAAAAAGTCCAATCAAAATCCAAAGCTCCACAAATCCCAAAGCCCAGATATTTAAATCTGAAATCAATCCATCAATCGCTCAAAGCAAAATCCATCCACCCTCCGCAACAGTTTGCCGAGGTGGACAAATTCAAATTTACTTCAGCTCACAAAAGAGCCAAATGCCTAGTCGAAAATATCACTAGGATCCATTCTCAAACAATCTCCTGTCAATAAGGACGTGGTACGTGTCCTCTAACCGGCGGTCTGCCGCTAAATGGCCACCGCAGGATAAACGGTTACGACGACCCGGGGCCCTCTGAACCGCGTGGTTTCGCCGCCAAATGGCACCACGATATCTCGGTTATGGCCAGAGCCAATACGCTCCTTACTGACATCAAATCCTTGAGATATGAATCAATAGGATATGATCGATAGGGCACAAAGCCCTCTGTAAGCTAAGGTGGATTAAAATTTGTCCCCTTAGACAAACATTCAACCCCGGTCTACAAGGTCCCCTTGGACGAAGCAACCCATGGCTGCCGACAAGGATCCTTCTGTCAGGTTGGGTCGACTACCTCCTCTGACTAAGTAGACCAGGGACCACGATGGCCCGGGACGACGGAACCATGGGATCTTGATCGGGCCCATCATCCATTCCCCCACCATCCGCTTTAAGTGCAAGATGGTGCAATTTCTATCTAAATATCAAAACCTTCAAATTCTCAAATCCAAATCCAATTCCATACTCAAACCCATTGCTGCTATTATATGCCAGATACATGTATGTTTCTACGTATCTGATTGACGACTAGCCTTAATCGAAAGTTCTCTCTCGTTATCGGGAGGGGTAATTAACTATAGGGGCTTGCGCCTATAGGAAACCAGAACTCAGATCATAAAGTCCTCGCAAAAATGAGGGCGAAATCTCTGGGTAGTGTCTTATCTACAAACTCATCTGCCTTCCAAAATTTACCCCGGAACTTAGTTTGTTAAAACTCCCTCGCCGAATAAGAAATCGAGCGATGCGGAGGCCGGGGCCGAATTTTCGGAGCCCACAGATTTCTGGCGACTCCGCTGGGGATTAGTTTCTCTTTCCATCTTTGGCTAGTTGTCTCAGTGTTATAGTAGTAAAAAAAATATATATATAATGATAATATTGAGCTCTATACGGTGAACATCAGGATGTGACATTTGGTTCTTATGTCCAAAGATCCATTACTGAAAGGTCCCGAAAGTGGATCTTTTAAATAAGATCAATGGAAATTCGTTTAGCAGGGTTTTCAATTCCATGCTAATTTTCCTGCTATCATTCGTCCTGCGTTATTCCTGTTTTATGAAAATGTGGGGTGATGATGTATTAATTATGATCACTAATCCCAGCCTTTCATTTGTGTAGAATGAAAATGCAGGACACACCGATGACTGTCCAACTGGGACGAGGAGCCAGAATTCAGCTGGCTAATGCTGTCATTGAGACCGGAAATGCTGGAGCTACCATCCAGTTCGGCAGCGTTGACTTCCCGGCGATTGCTGCAAGGAATGCCGCCATTCCTGTGAATGATAGGAATGCTGAGGAGTCTGCCAGAAGACTCAATGCTGATGAAGCCGTCACCCGTCGTGTGCATCTGCCGGCACAACGACCTGTGGCTGAAAATTCTCGTAGGAGAATTTCTATATTTGAGAGGCTATCACAGCCTGAAGTCCTGACCACCAGGAGAATTGTAAACGGTGGAAGAATATCTGTGGTGACTGTAAACACCACTACTTTGCCAACCAGGTTATCTGCGCCTGGGAAATACGATGCTGAGGCCTCCTCATCTGGAGGAATGCCTACAAGGAGGCAAAGAAGGAGGATGAACGCTGAGCTTCGAGCTCAGCATCAACAACTCCCAGTCCATCCCTCCAATCTGCCAGCACCAGAACCAGAAATCAATATCCCCACTCAGAACAAGTTTTCCAATCTAAAGTGGGTAAAAAGAAACAGCTCTTCTGGTGAGCTCAAGAAATCCTTCTGGGAACGTCAGCCTGAAGTTCCAACCCCTCAGCAGATAAGAGAGCCCGAACGTCTGTCTGCCCGGGTACACCGAGTTTTGAAGACAATCAAGGAGAAGGGCTTAATGAAAAAGAAGTTTCAGAGGCCACTGATTGTTGAGGCCCGAAGAACTCCTCCCAGAGATAGACTATCATCTGCTGTGATAGTTGAAAGAAGAGATTCCCAACAACAAGCTCCACGCGGTGAGCATCGGGGCGTGACACCTGAACCTTATGTTCGGGGATCCGTCGCCGAAAGGTCCCGGTGGAAGGGCAAACAAGTTTGGAGGCCGAAGCCTCGAAAAGAAAATATCTTTGAAGAAAGGATTAGTTCAGGCGTAACATCCGGAGCTGTCTCCCGGAGATCCGCCCCTACTAACAGAACTCGTCAGAAATGGGTCCAAAAGAAGGCCCATAATGACGACAATTATAACGACGGTCGACATCCTGGAGAGTCTTCCAGGAGATCCCGTCATTCTCCTACTTCAACCAAAGAAGAAGTTCACTTCGATCGTAGTCCACGGGTTGAAGAAATACTCATTCCAAGTCAAGAACCTGAAATTCAGTGGCGACGCCGCTCAGAAATTCAGGTGCAAAAAGATGAAGAAGAATATGGTGATGAAGACACTATGGAAATTGAGGTGGTTCGAATGGTCAGTCACGTCGATGTTGAAGAGGAAGATGATGGTGATGAAGAGGACCAACAATCACAGCCGCGCGTACGTGCTTATCGACGTCGCCACAGGGCTAGATCCATTGCCAGCCGAAGTGCTCGCTCCTCAGAAGAAGGAGATGAGGAAGAAGAAGAGGTCGGAGAAAACCCCTTCGCTGCTGAAAATATTACACTCGCAGATATGCGACGACAAATGAGACGGCAGATGAGAGCAAAAGACAGAGAAATCTCTCAGTTAAATGATAAAATGACTGAGATGATGACTCAGATGACGGCTATGATGGAGATGATGCAGAAGACCACTTCCGTGGGCCCTGTACCAGTTCAACCCGTCAACCAAGTTACAAATCCTCAAAATCCTCAAGCGCCCCAAGCCTCAGGAGTGAAAGGTGTACCTGAAGGTGGCGATAAAAATGATGATCCAACCCGCCAGCGCACTCCCCAAAATGTGGCGAGTGTCTCTGAACCCGTAACTGCATCACAGCTTGATGGCTTAATTAGCGAAAAGATTAAGGCCATTATAGCGGCTGAACAAGCAGAGAAGTTGGTAGGAAAAGGTCGCCCGTACCCAGCAGAGTACGATCAGGTGCCATATCCAAAAGGGTATTCTGTGCCGAAGTTCAATATCTTCGATGGCAATAAAAATCCCAGACAACACCTGGCGCAGTTCAAAGCAACCTGTGGAAATACAGGAGGTAATGATGCTCTGCTATTCAGGCAATTCGTGAGTAGCTTGAGTGGAACTACTTTTGAATGGTACGCCGAGTTGCCAAATGATTCACTGAAGACCTTTGCGGAGCTGGAGGCCTTGTTCGTGAAAAGATTCGCCAGTGCAACAGAGAAGACCACCATTGCTGATCTTGCCCTTGATAAAAGGAGGAAAGATGAATTAGTAACGAGGTACATAACACGTTGGCGCAATCTCAGTATGAAGTGCGAACAGCAGCTGGAAGAAGAACATGCAGTCCAACTATTGATGGGAAACATTGACGATAAAATGCAACCCTTCTTATGCATGGCTTCAATCACCACCTTTCAAGATCTATTGGATAGGGTGGCTAAGTTTGAAAAGTTGAACTTATCAAAATCTGAAAGCCTCCCTGACAAACCTAAAAAGGCTAAGGCGCCTGATGCTAGGAGAAATGATGTCTACTCTGCATTCCCTCCTAGACCTGATAAAGGTAAAAAGGTAGTATATAATGTGGATAAAGGAAAGCAGCCGATGCAATATGAAGAAAAATCAAAGCAGTCTTACAATCCAAATCCTCAACCAAAACTAGTTCTTGGAGGAAACGACAACCCTCGAGCCTTTCCTAGTGGAGGAGAGCGCCAAAGGCAGACTGCAGGAACTGGTGATAGAACGTTCCCTTCCCTCAAGGAGAAAATGAATAAAGAATATTCATTTAAAAGGGAGAGTGTCGCTAAACTATTTCGACAAGCACTCAAGAATGGTCTGGAGTTGCCAGAATGCAAAAGACCTGAAGAGTCCAAACACAATGGCGACCCAAATTACTGCCCATATCATCGGGTAGTTAGCCATCCAATTGAAGATTGTTATGTCTTCAAAGATTGGTTAGAAAAGATGTACAAGAGGGGAGAATTGACATTATCAGATAATGTGTTGGTTTGTCCCAGAAAAGAATCCACCCGGGTAGTCACGTCCTCTTCCGTACTCCCGTCTAAAGAAACAACAACAAAAGAATCTGTCCAAGAGAAACAATGGGAAACGGTGGTTTCCAAGAAGACAACAAAGATGTTGAAACAGCTTGAAGGAGTTCCTGGTGTCAAATGGAAGTCTCCTACTGAGCCAGTACTGCATTTAAAATGGTTGCCTATGTCACAAGCATCCACTTCTAAACAGCAATCTGGCCAAGCTAGCTCATCCAAATCCGATAAAGCAAAGACGAAGTCTTCTAAGAAGAAAGCCAAGCTGAAGAAGCCTGAGGCAAAGAAGACTGCAACTCAGAAGGCTATTGATAGTTTGGGTGAATATTACCAGACTGTCAGGAGGCCTATTAAGCTCGGTGATTTTATGAAAGAGCTTAAAATAGATGAAAAGGAAGAAGAAGCTGATGATGAATCTCTTCCTATAGAGACATGCCGAGTCATTTCAGCAGCACCAAAGATAGCAGAAAGGGAGAAATACGCTAAAGAAGCGGCCCCTGAATTCTGTCTAATGGTATCATCAATGGAATTCAGTTCAGAAGATCTATGTTTTCCAGATGATGAAGATTCAGATCCAAGCATAGCATCACAAATGAAACAAGTGAAGTTGGGAGACGATTCCGAGTCTACAGATGAATCTCCAGACACAACGATGGCTGAATCTGAAGATAATGCTTCATCAAACAAGTTTGAATCAGATGAGGTGGCTCAAGTACAGTTGAGGAGTGGCAAGGTATTGCCGCCTCCACCAAAGAAAGGGACTCCTAATAAATATAAGGGAAAAGAGATAGTTATCAATGAAGATATTATCCTCGAAGATCCCAAGAAAAATAACACTTTTTCCAAGGGGATAGATTATAATATCTTATCCCACTTGAGAAAGATCCCAGCACAACTCAGCATATACGATGCCCTCCTGATGTCTAAAGACCTTCGAGAGACTTTGATCCAAGCTCTCAAGGACCCCGAAAGATATGAGGCATATTTTGCTGAGCGTAATCTAACTGAAGTCTTGCAAGCTCAAAATGAGCCCCTCATCACCTTTGCTAATGATGATATGATGCTTGGAACGGCAGACCACAACCGCCCTCTGTATGTTACGGCAGAGAGCGACGGTATGATGATCAGTCGAATTTTGATTGATCCTGGATCTTCCGTAAATCTTATGAGCCTTAAGGCACTGAGATCCCTCTGCCTCGATGTGGAACATCTTGGCCAAGATAAACTGATGGTGCATGGCTTCAACGAGAAAGGGCAGAAAACTCTTGGTTCGTTTATGCTTCCTCTTGTATTTGGGGAACTCCACACGGAAGCCAAATTCCATGTAATTGATGCAGACACTTCGTTCAAGGCGCTATTGGGTCGCCCCTGGCTACATGAATATGGTGTTGTCCCTTCAATATTGCACCAGTGCATGAAGTATCTCAGAGAAGGAGAAGAATTCAGAATTTCTGGTGATATTCAGCCCTTTGCAGTACATGAAGTAACAGTTTATGAAGATGCTAAGTACTTCATGCCAAAGAAGCAAAAGTCGTCAAGTTCTCTTGAGGCTAGAGCATCAAATTCTAAGGCTGCAAAGAAATCCAAGCAAGAAGATGAGAAGAAACGTGTAGGAAGAAAGAAGGCAGCGCCGACTCTTCCAAAATCACAAATCATTCCTAAACAAAAGAAGAATGTACCTCATCTTGGGAGCGACACAGATGAAGATGATGTTACTCCTGCCAAATCTAGAAAAGTATGTCAGTCCACGGATGAATGGAGTAGGCAGATTGAATTTTCAAATGATGATTATGACTACGACTCAATCTACATGAACTCAGTGCAGAGTGTGTTCTCCAGAAGAATAGACAGTCTGTTAATTTCAGACAGCGTACTCGTAGTCACACGTGTTCCCTTGCAACATTTCAAGGAAATCATTTCGCGTGAGATTCATAAAATTGAAGAACTCTCCACTCTTTATCTGCCTCCCCGTAAAAATGGGACTGTGCCAAAGAATGTGCTATATTCTACGGGAGTTCGTGAAGAGGAGAATCATGATTGGGATTGCATGCTCCTCGACTCCGGGGAATTATTTCCTACGAGGCTACCCAAATTCAATACCAAAAATATTCAAAGAATGCTACGAAAGCAAATCAATGTTCCTACTACCAAACGACAGCTTCGTACAAGCTTGAGCCTCTGGTATCGAAGAAATCCGCGTCCATTACGACGAAAAGATACAGATGCATATAAAGACATCGGGTTCATCAAAAGAAAATTCCTCCAAAAAGAGACTTGTCAGGCAATCACATGCATGGAAATTGAATCCGAAGATGATGTTGCTGAAGAGACATATGAAGCTGATGATTATGATAATCAACCAGTAGGAGCTGAGCCTGCACTAGAAGAACTGGAAGATGGTGGACAAGCTGCTACGATGGACGAGCTCAAAGAAGTCAACTTGGGAACTGAGGAGGACCCTCGCCCAACCTTCATTAGTTCTCTTCTGCCAGAAGATCAAATAGAAGAAATAAAAGAGCTCCTATGTGAATTCAGGGACTGCTTTGCCTGGACATATGCTGAGATGCCTGGCTTATCCCCTGATGTGGCAGTTCACAAATTGGCCATTAAGCCTGATGCAGCACCCGTCAAGCAAGCTCCAAGGAGAATGAGATTGGAGATTGAAGAGCAGGTGATTGCAGAAACGAAAAAGCTCATAGAAGCAGGCTTCATCCGAGAAGAGAAGTATGCTGACTGGATTGCCAATATCGTCCCTGTAAAGAAGAAGAATGGCCAGATTCGTATCTGCATCGACTTCAGGGACCTCAATAAGGCATGCCCGAAAGATGACTTTCCGCTCCCAGTATCAGAGCTCCTAGTTGACAATACTTCCAACTATGATATGTTCTCCTTTATGGACGGATCATCGGGCTACAATCAAATTAAAATGGCGCATGAAGATGAAAGACATACATCATTCAGAACGCCTATAGGCGTATTCTGCTACACAGTCATGCCCTTCGGCCTGAAGAATGCCGGCGCCACTTATCAGCGGGCAATGACTCGTATATTTGATGACTTGATACATCAAAAGGTTGAATGCTATGTGGATGACTTGGTCATTAAGAGCATAGACCGAAAAGATCACCTCGATGATTTGAGAATTGTGTTCGAGAGGATCAGGAAATATGATCTGAAGATGAACCCTCTCAAGTGTGCATTTGGGGTATCCTCAGGTAAATTCCTAGGGTACGTTGTTCGACATCGAGGCATCGAAGTCGACCCCAATAAGATCAAAGCAATCATGGAGATGCCACCTCAAAAGAACCTCCGTCAACTCCGTTCCTTACAAGGGCAACTGGCTTTCATTCGGAGATTTATATCAAATCTATCGGGTAGGTGCCAGCCATTTTCAAAGCTAATGAAGAAAGATGTCCGTTTCAAATGGGATGCAGAGTGCCAAGAAGCATTTGACAGCATCAAAAGATATCTGTTGAATCCTCCTATTCTCGCGGCGCCAATCCCGGGGAAGCCTCTTATACTGTATACGGCAGCATTAGAAGAGTCCCTCGGAGCACTATTGGCCCAGCATAATGAAGAAGGTAAGGAGAATGTACTCTACTACATCAGTCGGAGGATGATAGGAGCAGAAATTCGCTACTCTCCAATCGAGAAGCATTGCTTGGCTCTGATTTTCGCGGTTCAGAAGCTCCGCCATTATATGCTGTCTCACAAAACCACCTTGATATCAAAGATCGATCCGCTGAAGTTCTTGATGACAAGACCAGCGTTGACAGGTCGTTTGGCAAGGTGGGCAGTGATACTGCTGCAGTTTGATATCACATATGTCCCTCAAAAGGCAGTAAAAGGGCAGGTGTTGGCAGACTTTCTTGCAGCACATCCTATACATGCGGATTCACCTCTCAACGACGATCTACCTGACGAGCAGATCATGAATGTCAAAGAGGAGGAGATGCTACGAGTATGGGAAATGTACTTTGACGGAGCATCGTCAATCAAGCGTGCTCGGCCTCCAAATCTCGAAAAGGCTCAAGCCGGAATTGGTCTCATTTTCGTAGCACCTGAGGGAGGCATAATGAGATTTTCTTTCAGTCTGACTGAACCTCGGACCAACAATGAGGCTGAATATGAAGCCCTAATAGCTGGATTGGAGATTGCAATCGATGTCCGAATTCGAAATCTCCAAATCTTCGGCGATTCTCAACTTGTTGTAAATCAAGTATTGAGAGTTTACAAAATCACCAAGTTCGAGTTGGCCTGTTATCATCGGCGAGTTCTTGAGCTTATGAAGCAAATTCCAGTTGTTAAATTAACTCAAGTTCCCCGAGGTCAAAATGCCAAAGCTGATTCTCTTGCTAAATTAGCTAAAGAAATGGCGAATATGGACGACGAATGGCCTATAATAATTATGGTGCACAATCGGCGGATCCTAGAGCCAGCATTACTACAATTCCCGCAGGCAGAGGGAATACCAAATTCAAGCCAGCAGGATGCAACTCCAGTTGATCCTCAATCTCCCCAATCAGTTGATCCTGAAGATCAGTCTGAAGAACATCAAGTTCCTAAGAGAAGGCGCAAGGCCAGCCAAGCTTCAGAATCATGGTGGCATTGTCTAGATGTCGAGGAAGAAGATGACTGGAGACTGCCTTTCATTGATTATTTTAAAGAAAGTAAATTGCCAACAGACAAATCACTAGCTGCTCAAATCAAGAAGAGAGCATTACGATATGCATTTGTCAACAATACATTGTATCGACGTGCTTTCGATCAAATGTGGCTAAGGTGCCTAGGGACTCGAGAAGCTGATAAAGTGGTGGCAGAAGTTCATGAAGGACTCTGTGGAGCACACCAATCAGGTCCCAAGATGGCAATCAAAATTAAAAGAATGGGCTACTATTGGCCGACCATGGTCAGAGACTGTATCAATCATGCTAAAAGGTGCCACGAGTGCCAGATTCACGGTGATGTTATACATCAACCGCCAAATCCACTGCATCCAACAATAGCATCCTGGCCATTTGAATGTTGGGGTACTGATATTATTGGGCCGATAGATCCGCCGTCATCAGCAGGACACCGCTTCATCTTGGCAGCGACCGACTATTTCTCCAAGTGGGCAGAAGCGGCTCCATTCAAAGAAGTTACGTCCGATCATGTGATCAACTTCTTCACCCATAATGTCGTCTACAGATTCGGTGTACCACGCCGCATAATCTCAGACAACGGTACTGCATTCAAAAGTACAAAAATCTACAAGTTCGTTGATCGACATAAAATTGATTGGCGATATTCTTCTATATACAATCCAAGAGCAAATGGCTTGGCGGAGGCTTTCAACAAAACACTGGTGAAATTATTGAAGAAAATTCTTACCAAGAACAAAAGGGAATGGCATACGAAAATGGCAGAAGCGCTATAGGCGTATCGTACAACTTACAAAACGCCAACCAAAGCCACTCCTTACTCTCTGGTGTTCGGAGTTGAAGCAGTATTGCCACTAGAAGTCGAACTTCCATCTCTTCGAGTTGCTGTCCAGAATGAGCTGACTCAAGAACAAAATGCTCGTCTAAGAATGGAGGAGCTCGATGCACTCGATGAAATCAGGTTACAAGCTCAGCAGAACCTGGAGATCTACCGAGCAAGAATGACAAAATTCTTTGACCGAATGGTGCGTCCTCGATCATTTCAAGAAGGAGAATTGGTCCTGGTGCAGAGAAGACCAATCATCCCGCATAGATAAATCGGTGGCAAATTTGTATCCAACTGGGAAGGACCTTTCGTTATCGAGAAGGTATTTCAAGGAGGAGCTTATCAACTGATCGATCTGAATGGTCAAAGGCCCATGCCGCCGATCAACGATCGATACCTGAAGAAATACTATTCATGAATTGCTCAAGCAGACGTCATGTTTAATACGCTATGTTTTCATACATGTTTATTAGCGTATATATTCTATATTTTGAAATTCTCTTATGTCATGAGAACGCATTTCAAAATTCCCCATCAGACTGGGGGCATTTTAAATATTTGTTCGGGTCGACATCGTGCTGCGATCCCCAAACAAATATTTAAAATCTCGAAATTCCAATTCCATTCTGCCCTAAAATGTCCCTGTGAGACAGGGGGCATTTTAAATATTTATTCGGGTCGACATCGCGCTGCGTGCCGAGATCCCCGAATAAATATTTAAAATTATCAATTCAAATGCTATTTTGTGCTAAAGAATACAAAAATTTCTTTTTCAAAGTCTATGCAGGTGATCTTTCAAAAGATTGAGACACCTTCTCCAACAAACCAAGACTCAAATGTCAAAAAAGAGACTTTTGTGGCTACACACTCCTACAAATTGAGCCGGAAAAGCTTGAAGTCTTTCGACAGCTTGAAGCTTAAGGTTCGAATGGGTGTAAAAGGTCGGATCCAACACGCCCAAATATGGTCGGATCGCTGGCAGCTCCGTCTACTCAACAAGCCATAAGAAACTCAACAAGCCATAAGAACGGCCGTAGTAGCGGAACCCCCACTTCGTCAACCCGTCAGTAGAGACTGTAGGAAGAACGAAGGCCAATTTGACTCGACAAGTCCAAGTGATCGTAGTCTGCAAAATTCTCCAAAATGACTGGAGAATCAAAGTTCTAAAGGAAGATGAGTCTCGAGCAGCTATTGAATGTTCGTAGGCTCCAAAATCCAAAACCATGAAGGATGACTCCAAATCTGTCAACTTCAGCAAAATCAGCATTGGGGAGCACAATTCCCATAGCTCAAGTCTGAAAACTGAATGGGTGTAAAAGGTCGGATCCAACACGCCCAAATATGGCCGGATCGCTGGCAGCTCCGTCTACTCAACAAGCCATAAGAAAGGCCGCAGTAGAGGAACCCCCATTTCAGCAACCAGAGGACGAAGAGCTGTCAAATCCCAGCTCTCCTGATCTGATAAACTCAAGTGATTCAGATTAAAGTCTTCTCAAGTGGTAAAGGATCAAGATACTACCCACATTCGGTACTATCAATCAAATCCAGAACCTGCAAATCCTTCAATAAATCCGTAAAGCACAAAGCGAGGATCGAAGAAACTTTTCTTCAACAAGTCCACCAAAGCACAAAGCAAAGGACCGAAGAAAATTATCCCAAAGTTCACAACAAAGCCTGAGGCTGAACTAAGAGGATTCCGTCATCAACAAGTCCGTTATGCACAAAGCTCTGGACCGATGACTTTTCGCCATCGACCTAAAACAAACCTAAGGGTTTAGGTCACCGGCATCTACCCCTTCATCAAGCCCGCCAAAGCTAGAAGCAAAGGGCAGAAGGAAAACAAAACTTTCTGACAAGTCAGCAAAGACAAATCAGACAACCCTTCACCAAGTCCGCAGCACAAAGCACAGGACAGAAGGAATCAAAATCTTGGGGCTCCAGCTAAAATTGCAGAAAGAGCATTCCCGACGACATCTACAAATGTCCCTAAAGACTGGGGGCATTTTAAATATTTATTTGGGTCGACATCGCGCTGCGTGCCGAGATCCCCAAATAAATATTTAAAATTTCAACAAGATATCAACCATCTATGGATACATCCAAAAGAGCGGTGAAGAAAGAAGATTAGTGTGACATCCAAACAAATTTTGGAGATCCACTAAAAGAAAATCTCAGTGTGACAGCCAAATAAATTTTGGAGATCCACTAAAAGAAAGTAGTGTGACATCCAAACAACTTTTGGAGATCCACTAAATGAAATCCTAGTGTGACATCTAGAACAAATATCTAGAGATCCACAGGGTCAATCAGCATACAACAAACGTGGTCCGCTCCAGACGCCTACCACATTTGTTGGGGGGCATTTGTTGACCCGTAAGATGTAACACAAAAAAAAAAATCAAAATCCCTTACCTCCCTGCCGAAGCACGTCGCTCCCCACGTCGCACGCACGTCGTGGCTGCCATCCCACGATCTCCCCACGACTTGGCACGACGAGCTCGAGTCGTTAAAAGCCTGAAAGCAACGAGGCCTTCGGCCTCTGACTCGACGCTCTCTTCCCAAGCTCTCCCTCTGCGCTGTTCGATCACGCTCCTCCGACCGACTTCCCCCATTCGACGGCATTCCCTGTTCGTTGGATCGGAAGCCAGGGGAGGAGCTTGCTCACTGTGAAGATACTTTCTCCCCTGCGTGCGCTTCCTCTCCTCCCTTCGAGCGACTCTCCCTTCCTGTTCGGATCGGAAGTTACGCCATTCCGATCGTAAGCAACAGCTGGAGCCGCTCGGCTCTGAAGGGAAATTTCTCCCGTTCAATCGCTTCTTCGGCTCCTTCCTGGCTGTCCGACTCAGCTCCCTCTCCGACTTTCCCTTCCAAAAGGATCGGAAGTTACGACATTTTGATCGGACCCAAGAACGGGAGCTCGCAAGCCGAGAAGGTAACTTTCTCCCATTCGCGGTCTTCTCCGGCCAAATCCCGTAATCCGCCGAGCCGAGAGAGAGTGAGGGAGAGATATTTTGATTATATTAATTAATTTTAATTATAATTAATTTAATAATTATTATTTCATTATAATTAATTATTAATTATATAGATTATAATTAATTATAATTAAATATAATTAATTATTATTAATAATACTTAACTGATTAGTTAATTATTATTAATTCTAATTAATTATTTAATTATTTTTAAGTATAATTCATTATAATTAAATAATATTAATTATAATCAAAAATAATTATTACTTTAATTATAATTAAACAATTAATTGCAAATGACATGCTTATGTGCTTGCTCCTCCGCCTCGGTTTCCATGCCGCCGATCCGCGCCGACGACCGCCAAAGGTATATTTTTTGGAACTTAGTCTCTCTCTTACCTCGACCTGCGTATCGAGTCGGTGGTCTGCCCATGCACGCTTTTCTCTAGCGTGGTGGGAAGGGCAACTGGCGCGACACCTACGACGAGGTAGGCGAGTGACTCCTCGATCCGTGTGCCAACCCCGACGACACTTGCAAAGGTATAAGCTCCTAAACTCTAAACTCCGAGAACCATTCCCGGCACTTGCAGCGCGGCGAACGACCAACTCATGCACGCTTTTCTCTAGCGTGGTGAGAAGGGAATTCGTTGCGATGCTTGCGACGGGACGGGTAATCAAAACCCTATTTTCGGTGTTAGCGGCGGACCGGAAAACCAACTCATGCACGCTTTTCTCTAGCGTGGTGGGAAGGGAATCCGGTGCGACGCCCACAACGAGACGGGGTAAAATATAAAATTGCTTAATTTAAACCGGTGCCCGCAACCCATGCACGCCTTTCTCTGGCGTGGTGGGGAATAAAAGAAATTACGGCCGCGGTGTCCTCGTAAGAGGGCACCTACCGTGCACGCTTTTCTCTAGCGTGGCGGGAGGCCCAGTTTTCCGTGTTTTTTCCCCTAAACGGGGGAGACGCCGGGAGGCTGCTGAAATTTCGGGTGAAATATTACTACACTCGGACCTGTCTGAACTCAAAAGAACAAAAGAGCTGGGCCAAATGAGAAAGAGCAGTGAGCTTTGAACATGAACATGAACTGTGGACTTGTGGATCGTCGAACTTGATTGAACACGAGCAGAGGACCTGAACAGAATTTAAATGATTCATAAAGTTCAAATCCAAATAAAATCAAACCAAATTGGAATTGAATTCAAATCAAACTTGAACAAATGACATTGAACTTGCAAGATCTCAAAAAACTTTGAGTAATCAATTGAACAAGACTCGGACTACAAAGGACACAGAACTGAACTTGCACATTAAGCTCATGAACCTGATTTAAATTGATCCTGAAGGGGGCTTGAACTTGAGCCTGGTTCAAACATCATCGCCCTCTCACATTCAATGCCAGTCAAAAATCCCACCTGAGATCGGTGAAAGGTGGAGATGGAAAAGTTGACAACAACTCCCCTACGAATACTCCTACGAGCTCGTAGTGGCTACAACCGGTGTCCTTCCTACATATACTGTTGGAATCTCTTACGACAGTTCCTACAGATGCCTGTTGATTGAGAAGGCGACGTTGGAGATCAATCGTCAAAGAGCCGCCCCTTGCAAGCAGGTGCAATCATCAAACCACCTGAGATTGATGAAAAGGTGGTTTCAATACAAAAGCAACGGGTCTCCTACAAATACCTTCAGGAGGTCGTAGTGAGTACAACAGTCCCCTGCAAATGACTATAAATAACTTGTGGATAACAACAGTGCGTACATCGTATGTATGACGAACCACTGTGGACACAAGTACATATATCACCTACGACAACGGTGATCAAGATCTTCAAGTATTTCGAGTACAACGGCAACCTGATGTACGAAAAAGTCCATTACATTAAAGATCTTGAAAGGAGACATTTTCAAAGCAAAGCAATAATCAATGGACTTCAAAGTCCAAAAGAAAATCCTTCCCCGGTGATTGAGAAAGGGGGAGTCAACATCAAAATCAAACGCCACCGGATCTGCAACACATATACAAGCAGACAGAAGGCGTCTACAACCTACAACGCCACGCCACCGGATCTGCAACACTGATATAAGCAGACAGAAGGCGTCTATTCCAAAAAATACCCCCCCCATGTGCACCATAAATTGTATACACATAGGTACACTAAAAGGGGTAAAAGAAATTATAAAACCTGGATGGGCCCCGGCGAGCGTGTTATTGGTACACACGTGACGTCTAGGGATGCTGCGCGGGGAAATAAGTGAATTCAAATTCGAACCCAATCCTTCTATACGGATCAAAAGAAGTCGACAGGGTTCGAACCTTCAAATAAATACATGATTGTGGGGATCAATGTATTTATTTCAATACATTCATATTAGTCCTTCAAGGCCTACAATCAATAGAATTCACTAAATCAAAGGCATGAAGCCTACGAGAAACCCGATCCCCTATCGATAAGTTGATAGGGTCGACAAGGTTCAATCAAATGGAAATGACCCCAAATACCCCGATGATGGCCGTGTTGAATGATGATCTCAACCGGAGGGGTTAATTTCAGGCATTCTCAAATGCCTCCCAAAAAGTCCAATCAAAATCCAAAGCTCCACAAATCCCAAAGCCCAGATATTTAAATCTGAAATCAATCCATCAATCGCTCAAAGCAAAATCCATCCACCCTCCGCAACAGTTTGCCGAGGTGGACAAATTCAAATTTACTTCAGCTCACAAAAGAGCCAAATGCCTAGTCGAAAATATCACTAGGATCCATTCTCAAACAATCTCCTGTCAATAAGGACGTGGTACGTGTCCTCTAACCGGCGGTCTGCCGCTAAATGGCCACCGCAGGATAAACGGTTACGACGACCCGGGGCCCTCTGAACCGCGTGGTTTCGCCGCCAAATGGCACCACGATATCTCGGTTATGGCCAGAGCCAATACGCTCCTTACTGACATCAAATCCTTGAGATATGAATCAATAGGATATGATCGATAGGGCACAAAGCCCTCTGTAAGCTAAGGTGGATTAAAATTTGTCCCCTTAGACAAACATTCAACCCCGGTCTACAAGGTCCCCTTGGACGAAGCAACCCATGGCTGCCGACAAGGATCCTTCTGTCAGGTTGGGTCGACTACCTCCTCTGACTAAGTAGACCAGGGACCACGATGGCCCGGGACGACGGAACCATGGGATCTTGATCGGGCCCATCATCCATTCCCCCACCATCCGCTTTAAGTGCAAGATGGTGCAATTTCTATCTAAATATCAAAACCTTCAAATTCTCAAATCCAAATCCAATTCCATACTCAAACCCATTGCTGCTATTATATGCCAGATACATGTATGTTTCTACGTATCTGATTGACGACTAGCCTTAATCGAAAGTTCTCTCTCGTTATCGGGAGGGGTAATTAACTATAGGGGCTTGCGCCTATAGGAAACCAGAACTCAGATCATAAAGTCCTCGCAAAAATGAGGGCGAAATCTCTGGGTAGTGTCTTATCTACAAACCCATCTGCCTTCCAAAATTTACCCCGGAACTTAGTTCGTTAAAACTCCCTCGCCGAATAAGAAAAAGAAATCGCGCGATGCGGAGGCCGGGGCCGAATTTTCGGAGCCCACATGCAAAAATTAAAGCATAAAGGAGCTCATTTTAGAATTTCAGTGTTATAATGGTGAACAACAAAATATACTACTCTATAAAAATCCACTGTTTCAAAATATTTTTAATTTGGCTTGTATATATATATATATATATATATATATATATATATATATATATATATATATATATATATATATATATATATATATATATATATATATATATATATATATATATATATATATATATATATATATATTAATTTTGATTGCCCAACTCACAAAATATGCGCCTTCTCCAATATGCAGGTGACACTTCTAGGAACCTCTGGGATTTCTGGGTCCTATGTTGAACTTAGAGCGTGAAGAAATGCTATGTTGGAAAGCGTTTTCTTCCAGCTCTCTTTGTGATTCTGTTTGTTCTCTCTCCACGAAAAACTTTTCTATTTATGCCATAAGCGGTGCTGGAAATTTTAACTTTTAAGTATTACTGTCTACCATTTATGCCTCATCTTCAATTTTCACCTCGACATGTTTCTAATTGTCACTATACAAAATTCTGATGATGGAGACTGGCCAATGCCTTGTTTGAAGATTTATATTCTCTGCTTTGTATTTAAAGGTCGCTCTGAACTCATAATTCGGCATAATTGCACAATAAATCTTTCACGTGCTTTCGCCAAACATGCTTGCATGACATAAAATTCTGTTACTTTTTTTGTTTTGTGAGAGGTTAACAAATTACATGAATTATTAAAGTCATAGTTACATACAGATAGTTCCATTACATCCACTACATAAAATAGTTTTATGTTGTTAACTGTTTAGAAGGGTTGTTACCCTGTAAGAATTATTCCAGGATACCATGAACTTTAACTCTTGAAGATGATATATATCGGAAATCATAAAACAACATAAAAATTTTTACGGTTGAATTTATAATTATCCGTAAATCACATGAAAAGAGAGCATAGAGATAGAGAAGTTTTGAGATTTTTGTGAAATAAGTTTGATAAAAAATTATGTAAATTGGGCTCACCCTTTGATACCTTATTATAGATTTGAGATAGGGCTTAAACATTTTAGGATTTGTTAATGTTAAAACTGAGAATTTGAGAGGGAAAGGCTTGAAATTATTCATTACAATCTTCCCTATTTATAGATCTATACAGGATATCCTAATGAGGAAATAATAAATTGCAGATTAATACATAAATAATACATAAAAATCTTTCATAAATTCGCTCTTTCATTATGGCGTGATCCATGAGAGTATCCCATGGATTGATCTTTGTGTTCGTCGGATCCTTTGCACTGCGAACGACTGGATTTCAACACTCCCCCTCAAGCTGGGAAATACGGATCTGTCATCCCCAACTTGTCAATCATTCTGAGAAAGGCAGAACTGTCTAATCATTTAGTAAGGATATCTGCAAGTTGATCCTTTGATGATACATGGTCGACACTTACTAGACCACTGTCTAGTTTTTCTTTAATAAAATGTCTGTCCACTTCTATGTGCTTGGTCCTATCATGCTGGATTGGATTGTGGGCTATGCTGATTGTTGATTTGTTGTCATAATGTAGCTTCATGGGCTCATCCCACTTAACCTTTAAGTCTTCTAGGATTATTTTAATCCATAGTAGCTCACATATTGCCAAGGCCATAGCTCGATATTCTGCTTCTGCACTAGATCTTGCCACCACATTCTGTTTCTTGCTTCTCCATGTAACTAAGTTACCTCCAAGAAATGTGCAATACCCAGAGATAGATATTCTATCAACCGGTGATCCTGCGTAATCAGCATCCGTGTATACTTCTAAGGTTATTCCTCGATCTCTCTTAAAGAGAATTCCTTTTCATGATTTTCCTTTTAGGTAGTGCAATATCATGTCTATCGCTTGCATGTGAATCTGCTTTGGATTATGTATAAACTGACTGACCATGCTTACAGCAAATGCTATGTCTGGTCTAGTGTGGGAGAGGTAGATCAATTTCCCTACAAGTCTCTGGTAGGTCCATTTATCTACATCTGGATCTTCTTTAGCTTCCCCCAGTTTAAGATTATGTTCTACTGGTGTCGGTGTTGGTTTACAAGCAAGTTTACCTATTTCTTTTAGAAGATCTTTGATGTATTTCTGTTGTGAAATGAAGATTCCTTTGCTGGAGTGAGCTACTTCAATTCCGAGGAAGTATTTTAGTCTACCAAGTTCTTTGATGTCAAATTCCTTAGTAAGACTTTTCCTTAAACTAAATTTCTCCTCTTCATTATCTCCAATCAAAATAATATCATCAACATACACTAATAATATTGTGACTTCCCCTGAGTCTGAGTGTTTGAAGAATAATGTATGATCCCCTTGACTCTGTTGATGCCCATTCAGGACATGAATTTAGATAACCTTCCGAACCAGGCCCTTGGTGATTGTTTGAGCCCATATAGAGCCTTTTTTAATTTGCACACCTTGTTAACTTCAGATTTTTCTTTAAACCCTGGTGGTATTTCCATAAATATCTCTTCTTCTAAATCCCTATGCAGGAATGCATTTTTCACATCCAATTGTTCCAAATGCCAGTTGTACTTGGCTGCTAGTGAGAGTAGTATTCAGACAGTATTCATTTTGGCTACAGGCGCAAACGCTTCTTGGTAGTCAATGCCATATGTTTGAGTGAACCATTTTGCCACCAATCTTGCCTTATATCTCTCTAGTGTGCCATCAACTTTGTATTTTACTGAGAACACCCATTTGCAGCCGATCGATTTTTTCCCTGTTGGTAAATTGACGATCTCCCATGTTTTGTTCTTCTCCAGGGCCTGCATTTCATCCTTAATGACATTTCTTCATTTTTTATCTGATAAGGCCTCAGAAACATCTTTAGGAATATGGATATCTTCTAATGTAGTAAGGAAATTTTTGAGTGACGATGAGAAGTTGTTGAAGGATATAGAGTTATTTATAGGATATAAGGGAGGTGGTGAGCTTACCTTATTTCCAGGAGATGGTTCAGATTCTTGGATCTGCTTTGGAGCACAGCTTGAGCTTGTATGTCTAAAGTAAACCTTTCCAAATCTAATGATAGTTTTGTCATTTGTTTCCCTATCTTGAATTTCAGGTGGATTGTTTTGAGGTGGTGGAGGAAGGTTAAGAGGTTCTAGTTCATTTTCCTCAAGTTTAGTCTTCCCCTGAAGATGAGTTTTTGAAAAATAAAAATTTTGCTCATCAAAGGTAACATCAATAGAGACAAAGGTTTTTCTTGAGGGTGGATGATAACACTTATAACCTTTTTGGGTAGCTGAATATCCAACAAAGATGCATTTGAGTGCTCTTGGATCTAATTTTCCTCGCTCCTGGCTGTGAACATAGGCAGTGCATCCAAAGATTTTGGGTGCAAGATTATGATGGGTTCGAAACTCTGGGTAAAAAGAGGACAAGGTCTCCATTGGAGTTTTGAGGCCTAAGGCTGTTGAAGGTAATCGGTTTATGAGATAAGCTGCAGTTAAAAGAGCTTCCCCCCAATAGGATTTGGGTGTATTGTAGTGAAATAGGAACGGGTGGTGGCTAGAAGGTGGCCATTTTTCCTCTCTGCAACCCCATTTTGTTGTGGGGTGTGAACACATGAGGACTCATGGATGATCCCTTCACTCTGGAAGTAGGAGGAAAGGGTTTGATTGAAATAATCTTTGGAATTATTAGAGCGGAACCTCCGTATTTTTATCCTGAATTGATTTTGGATCATGGAATGAAAGATTGGAAGAATGGTACTAACATCAGATTTATTTTTAAGGAGATAGATCCAAGAGACTAGTGCAATCATCAATGAAAGACACAAACCAGCGTGCCCCATAGATATTGGAGATTTTTGAGGGTCCCCATATATCACTATGAATAAGGTAGAAAGAAGTGTCACATCTCTCACTTTTGTTTGGGAATGAGGTTCTTTTATGCTTGGCCAACTCACATGTTTCACAATAAAAATTTTTATTTTCTATTTTCTGGAAAAGTTGTGTATACATGTCTTAGGACATCAAAGATGGATGTCCTAGTCTATAATGATGAAGCCAAATAGTGGAATTCTTATCGACTAGGGATAACATAGAGCAACTATTTTTAGAATGGTTTGGTTCTTCCAGGTAGTACAATCCTGCTTTCTCCTTAGCAAGTCCAATCTTCTTCCCCGATCTCTGGTCCTGAAATAAGCAATAAGTAGGGTTAAATAAGGCTTGACAATTATGATCATTGGTAAGTTTCTGTATTGATATTATATTTGTGGATAATTGTGGTACGTGAAGGACATTTTTCAGGGTGAGTAAGGGAGATAATATGATGTCTCCTTGGTCAGCTACCGTGGTAAGAGAACCATCAGCAGTGATGATTTTCTTGTTGTTTGGGCAAGGAGTATATTTATGAGGTGGGTAGGTGAATGGGTCATGTGATCTGTGGCTCCTGAATCAATTATCCATAATTCCTTTAGATGATTTCTGGAAGCACTTAAACTAAAAGAAATTGGAGTCTTACCTAAGAGTGCAAGTGAAGAAGAAGCATTTGGTTTTTTAAGAGATACCAGGAGTTGTTTTAATTTATCAATATCTTCTTTATTGAATTCTCCAAGGCTGGACTATGCTTCTGGTTTACTTATAGTGTTGTTGGCATGTGATGCGCTCCTTGTTTCACCCTTTTGATTCCACTCCTTGCTGGGGGGTTTTCCATGTATTTTCCAGTACGTTTCCTTTGTTTGTCTTGACTTTTTGCAATAGCTGCACCAAAGTGAGTCATTGTCTTTGAACTTTGAAGAATCTTTACCCTTCTCCTTCCATGACGATTCTTTGTTCATCACCATTGCTGAGCTTTCAACTGCCTTCGGTTCTAACATCACTCCTCGTCGGCTTTCTTCTGCGCGGATGAGGGAAATGGTTTCATTGAGTGATGACGTCTCCTCCTTGCCAAGAATTTGAACCCTAACTTGGTCAAATTCTACATTTAGTCATGCAAGAAAATCATAAACTCTATCTTTTTCAATAAAGTTTTTTAGGATCGCAACATCTTCCAGACATCTAGTTTCTATGCACCTATAGTGATCCAGTTCTTGCCACAGATTTTGTAGAATGGTGGCATACTCCGTCACGGTCTTACTCTCTTGCTTTGTGCTTCCAACTTTGATTTTAATTTCAAAGATTTGGGCCGCATCTCGAGCTTTGGAGAATGTCTGTCTGGCAGCATCTCATATGTCCTTTGCAGTTGAAAGGAACATAAATGTATCGCTAATTTCAGGAGTCATGGAATTCCACAACCATGACATAATCATGGAGTCTGCTTCATCCCATGCCCCAAAAATAGGATCTCCTTCTTTTGGTCCTCCTCCAAGGAGGTGATGTATTTTCCCTTTCCCTTTCGAGTAGGTCTTCACAAATTGAGACCACTTTAGGTAGTTCTTCACTTCTTCCCATTTAGACGATAGGAAGGTTGCATGCTTTGAAGATCACCTCGACCTTGGTGCATCACAGAATCCTCAAGTTGGTCAGTGTTTGAAGAGGAGTTGATTTTTGACATTTTTTGATAGTAATGAAAACTATCAATTTGATTTTTGGACAGCAATGAAGGCTCTCAAAATTTTCTAATCGACAATAAAGGTCGATTTTATTTTTCTTCTGTTCGACAATGAAGGTCGAATTTTTTTTCCTAGTTTACTAAAAACAGCCAAGCCCCTTAAAAGGCTCAGATCGGGAAGACTCGCACGCTGGGGGTAAGACCGGCACGGGGTCGGGCTCCATGGTTGCAAAAGGAGTTTACCAGGGGAAGACTCGCACGTGGGGGCCTAGTTCTCCGCAAAACTTCTCGTGTGGCGTCGTCTTTGGCACGGCTTCATCCGTTGTATATGAGCAAGACAGGAAGACCGGAGGAGTTCCCGAGCGTCGTCTTCAGCCGTCTTCTTTCTCTAAGAACGATCGGCTAGGGTGGTTGAGCCTTGACGCAAGGAGGCCCGCTCGACTCTCAGTGGGAGTCTCGTTCGTGGTTGTTCGGTTTTATATCTTCGACGTCTTTGGCCTTCCTCTCGGATCGGAAGTTTCGATCGATGCTTCGGCTTCGTCTCATCCCGTCCCGGTGTACACGGGTCGGCAGCGTCTTGGAAGCTCCAAGCTGCTTCTTTTCTATTCCTCCTCAGACGATCTAGGATCGTTCTTCGACGACAATTCAGGCCGTTGGCTTTGATACCCTGTTAAAACTGAGAATTTAAGAGGGAAAAGCTTGAAATTATTCATTACAATCTTCCCTATTTATAGATCTATACAGGATATCCTAATGAGGAAATAATAAATTGCAGATTAATACATAAATAATACATAAAAATCTTTCCTAAATTCGCTCCTTCATTATGGCGTGATCCATGAGAGTATCCCACGGATTGATCTTTGTGTCCGTCGGATCCTTTGCACTGCGAACGGCTGGATTTCAACAGTTATATATATGATCATTCAAAAAATAAGAGGAAAATATAACTATTATGTAGTTCGACTAGAATGTCCAATTTGTAGAAGTCATCCACTAAGCTCATAAGAAGTTATTGGTTTCGCGTTTTTTGGTGAACGAGTAGTTGAATAACTGATTTATAGTTTCTATACGAAGAAAGTCACTCATTTGAGTAGTAACTAAGACCAACTTCATAGATCTCACAATGCTTGGCTGACTCGATATATCACACGTACTTGTTTGGGATGAGTTCATAGATCGTAGTTGCCTTCATGAGATGAGTTCATTTGTGGACGGGCAAGTCCCTTTTCAGTTAAGACTGAGTAGATCGAATCGTATTAACGAACCTGGTCGACTTGGCTTGAGGACAGCCAACATGACATGAGCTCAATTTTTTAGATATTTGCTTGACAACTACGAAGATGATAGATAATAAATCGTTTAAATACAATTAACAACATGAATAATTAGCAAACATTCATCTTACTTAAATGACTTGAACTATTCATAGATGACACACAAAGAGAACATAATAAAATCAAAGCTCTTAACATCTTTAGATATTCTTAGACCACACAGTACAATCAGTAAACATCCATAGTACACACCAAGTAAGAATGATATTCTTGATCAGACATTATTTTTCTGCTGCAGAAAACTCACAGCACTGTTGAGGTAATATTTTAGTATTTTTGTAAATTCTTCCAGAATTTGAGTTCCATCGAAGTCCTTTTCCAAATCGTAAGTGAAAGTGGCATTGATCTTGGTATTGCCTTCTCCTATATGATCAAGCTTCAAGGACAGGACATAGTAAGTAAACCCTTGCTTCATAAAGCCTCCTTCTATCCCCTGGAACTTCACGAGGTGATTGCCTTCATCAAGTTCTACTATCCTCTCCTTGAAGGGTTCAACGTTAGGTGCAACTTTGTCAAAGAAAAAGGAATTAGCAAATTATTTACTAAGTTAATTTCACACAATTTGTAGTAACATTGCATGGAGGAAAATGAGTCATTTTATTCTCAAAATATAAATATCTTAAATTTAGGCTTCGTTTGGGATGTCTTTCTTATTGCTTCTTCAAGCAATTTTTTAGTACAAAAATTTTAAAAAAATTACTTTGAACTTAGGCTTCGTTTGGGACAGCTAAGGCTTCGTTTGGGACGGCTTTCTTTCCACTTTACAAAGCAATTTCTTAGTACAAAAATTTTTAATTTTTGTACTAGAAAGCTGCTTTAAGAAACAATAAAAAAGCCGTCCCTAGGCTTCGTTTGGGACGGCTTTTTTTCTGCTTCTTAAAGTAGCTTGCTAGTATAAAACTTTTAATTTTTGTACTAGGAAGCTGTTTTAAAAAGCAATAAAAAAGTCATCTCAAATCAAACCTTAGTCATTTATTTCCCAAATATGATTCAAAATACTCTTCCATTAAATTATTTTGAATCAAATTTGAGAAGGAATTACGTTTGAGAAGTCTAAATACTAAAGTTAAGAGCAGCAGGACTCACCCGAGCCAAACCTAAAATACAGGAGTGAGCCAAGGCCAATATTGCCACCATTGCCCTCACTTTCAAGTACCTGCCATTCTGCAAATAGATCAGGAGCAGCTTTTCTGGCCACTTCAAATTTGTCTTTGGTCAATGCCTTCCATAGAACTTCGATATCAACTTGATCCGCCTGAGCTTGGAACTCTATTTTGCTCGCCATTACTGGATCCGTTAATGTGGCTCTGAGGAGAAAAAGAAGTTAGGGGATTGAAGACAGAAGGGACTTCTTATCTGTTTTTTTTTTTTTCCATTTTTCATATGCGGGTAAGAGCAAGGATTACTTAATTTAATTAGACTTTTTCACTATTTTCTCATATTATTATTATTATTAAACATTTTCAAATAATAATTTGCTTATGAAGTGTGCACCCAAATAGCAACTAAGATTTCGTTCGGGACGGCTTTCTTACTTCTTCTAAAGCAGCTTTCTAGTACAACAAATAAATATTTTATACTAAAAAGTTGTTTTATAAAAATTATCTCAAATGAAGCTTAAGATTTTATTTAAGATGACTTTCTTATTATTATTTTTAAATAACTTTTTCATGCAAAAAATTTTAGTTCAAAAAATTATTTAAAAAAAATTATAAATAATCCATCAAAATGAAGCCTTATTCACATAAATCACCTCTTAATCTGTCTGTAAATAAGACTGTTTTAAGGGTATATATGTAAATAAAAAAAATAACACTGCAAAAGCATAAAGACGGCTTATGAACCGAACAAAATTACTCACAAAAAAAAAAAAAGCAGAAATCACAAATAAGAAGCAGCATATCACAGAAGTATACAAAACCAAAAGGCGAAAATTAAGAGAAAAGAATTCGGTCGATGAAACTCCATAAACGTATAACACTTACACGCAGAAGAACAAAAGTTGAAGAAAGCTCAGAAGCTGCACGGAATGCGTAGAATGATCTCCTCCTCCGCATATAAATAGGTGCTGTAGCTCGATACCCCAAATTACAATTTTGCCCGCAGAAAGCTATTTTTCTAATTATTTTAAATATTTTAATAACTTTATACTTAAAATCTATCTTGAATACTAATATATTTTAAAATGAGCAGGCTCATGTGCTAACGAGTCAAGTCAAGGCTGGCTCAAATTTGACTCTTCAGCTCATTGAGCTCGGTTGACGAGCCGGTTATCGAGTCTAGCTCGTGCTGGCACACGAGTCAGCTTGACTCGCGGACACCCTAGGTAAAGATGACGACCATTGCGATATTTGTAGCTCATAGTTTGTTAACTCATTAATATGTTTATATTAGCTTTATTCATTAAATAAGCAAGCTCATATTGAATAGTTATTTTGATCTTATTGTTTAGTGAGATAAAAAACAAATAGAATTTTATTCGATCATGTCCAGCTCCTAATCTATCCATCTATCTATCTCTATATGTATATTATTGTGTGTTAGAATAATGACGGTGGTAAATTAGAGAAATCTTTAGTCTTAGTGTTGCACGAGTATCCAACTCACAAACAGAAAGAATAAAAACACTATAATCTTTTACGTGGAAAATACTGAAGAGAAATAACCACGGGGTCACGCCTAGTTGAAATGAATCTACTAGTATTTGAATAGATTATAAATGATTGATTCGCTCTTGAAATTGAGGATCAGATTACAATATTAAATCTTCGAGTAAAGTCTAGCTATGAACAAAGGTTAGACAAAAGTTCGACGATGGTTGGTGGCTGAGTGTAAATATGTCACCAATTGATAGCTAGCATGGATGAAGTTTGGCGATAATTGGTGTTTGGGCGGAAGTCCGGGGTGGAAGTTCGACGAATATGTTCGATATACAGCTCATTTTAATCTATTAATTATATATAGGTTTAAAGTTTAGCTATATAATGTCTGTATCAATTTGACTTAAATCTATACTACTATTATAAAAGGGGCTTGAATTTCCTTTCCTAGCAAATCTTAACCATTCATTTTATTTCTTCTTAAATTATCTTGGCCATCCATTATGATATAAATAATTAATAATTTAAGAAAATAATATTTATATAATTTAATGCTCTTTATGTAGATCTCATTCTAAATTAATTTTAAAATTTATGAACGTCTTAATCATTTAATTATATGTTCACCCCCTATTAAATGCAATAAATTACAAAAATAAAACTGATTAGTATATTTAAACAAATAATAATATTTCATTTAAGCAAATAAATAATTGAAGTTAGAGTTGTTTTAGAGCATATAAGAGTTTTTATTTCACTTCTTTCTAAAGTAACTTTTCATCTCCATCTCCTATTCCTAATTTCATTATGCATAACGTTTAAATTCTTTACGTTTTTTAATTTCACTTTTAAGTTAGAGATATCAATTGCATTTAAGAAAAAAATTAGAGTTGTTAATTATATTTAAAAGTTTTAATTTTAATTTTTTTGCTAAAATAAATTTTCATCCTTTTAGCCGTCCACCTTTCATATTCCGCATGTTGCCTTCATTTTGTCTTCCTATTCTGCATAACCGTTATTTTTTCAGGCCTCTACAAATTCCACTACTATCTATTTATTTCTTCTATTTGCCTTCTTCTCCTATCCAATCTTCTCCTCTCCGAAAGAGTCACTAAAAAGAGCTTCTTCGCCTCTTCTCCACTTGTCATTTCGGAAGTTGATATGGCTTCGATTGATAAAGAGTTTTTAATAATTCTTTGCTTTGCATGGCTCTTATGAATGTTGAGAGCTTCTCCACCTCTTTTCCTTCTGTCAAATCTAAAGATGATATGACTGTAACGCCCCGGGATCTAACTTGGAAAGAATGTCGATCAATAGCCAAACAATTTACCAGAGTTATCTAATACCATCAGTAAGCAATCTATCAAACATCTATAAAAATTTAAACATCAAATATAATAGTCGATTCATATCTCAAAACAACATGTACTATACTCAGGAACTACACTATCAATGCAAGTAGAGAAATCTATCCTGTCCTGAGTACAAAAGAATCATCTATCGATCAAAAAGAACTAAAACCTGTCAATCTGAATCAACTCCTATCTCCTGCTCCCGAGCCCTGACCTGAAAATATCAACCACATATAATGAGCTTTACAAAGCCCAGCAGGTCACCTAAAACCTATAACTGAAATCAAAGCACGGCGATGCTATCAATATGCATGTCAATCTATCAAATCCGTATCAGTCAATGGTCAATGAGTCTATGCAGCGGAAATCAATAGTTGATAAAACCAGTCAATGCAGCGGCAGGCAATTCGATAAATCAATTCAATCAATCATTGTCCGTCAATCAAATCAATACGGTCAAATCAGTACGATCTAATCAATGAAGTCAAATGAGGAAAGCGATACGAGACAAGGAATCTATAAATCAGTCAATGCGGTGTAGAATAGTAGCAACAGTGAATCTATAAAATCTATAGGCAGCAATACAATGAATCTATACGATGTCCATGTCCATGCTATCAATGCAATCTCTATATCTATCGATATCCATATCAATGATCAGTAGTCAATCGATTAAATCAATAGAATCCGTACAATAGTAAATCAATTCGATAAATAAATCCAATCAATATCAATAAATCGATCCGAAATCAATAAATCAATACAAACCAGGGAATCTATACGATGCAATATCAGATATATGCAATTTCATACAATGGTCTTACTCGACAATCACAAACACTAGCTATTATCAATAGTGCTGTTGTAGTTATCAATCGTTCAATGATGCTGTTGTAGTTCGTTCAATGATCAATGATGCTGTGGTAGTTCGTTCAATGATGCTGTTGTAGTTCGTTCAATGATCAATGATGCTGTTGTAGTGGTCAATCTATATCAATAGTGCTGTTGTAGTTCGTTCAATACACGTTGGTTTCTATAACCAACGTTCAACTAGGTTTCCACTTGTCTTTCAGGATCAATCAATCAATCAATGCAATAATCGATGCAATAAGCAATATTAAAGAAATCGAGAACGATCATATAAATAGTCCTAGGCAGATCCATTCAATCTATCAATTCCGGGAAAATCAGAAATCATACGAAAATCGGGCAGAGTAACGGTAGTCTATCGAATTTACACGAAAATCCTGCAAAAAGACATAATTCTGAATTTCACCAAATTACAACAGAATAACCACAGCATCAATGCAAGACTATCAGTCTATAGAATCCAAATCAAATCAGGTCCTGATAATATTCTATTCAATTAAAAGCGCGTAGAATCAATTCCGACCGGTAAAATCTTCGTAGAATACAGTCAAATCGTGTACTATAATCATATCTATAACATACTAGAAGTTGTGCAGTGAAAGTTGTGTCAAATCAAAATCATGTCGAAAAGTCGACTACGAAAACACAAAACAGATCACAACTCGGTCAAAACACAATATCTTCGAAAACAGAAGTAAGGTTCGGAGTCCTTACCACGAGACAAACACAATATCCAACAGCAACGAACGACGAAAATCGCTCCGCGGGCTCCGAAATCGGACTTCTTCCTTTGCTTTTCCGCTCCTTCTCTCTCCTCAAAATATCTGTTTTATAAAATGATTTTTCTCTCTCCTCAAAACGAGCTCATTTCCTTATATCATACTCATATTGGCCTGGCCGATCGCCCGATCGTCCCGGACGATCAGACCAAATTCTGATCGTCCTGGACCATTCCCAGGGCGATGATCAGGACGGTATTGTGAACAGTGCCGATCGTCCCGGACGATCTCAATATCGTCCTGGACGATCCTGTCCAGAAATCAATCCAGAACACTCCAGAAATCAGCTGTTTTCCATGCACTGATCGGTCTGGACGATCCAAACTTCGTCCTGGCCGATTCTGGGAGGAAAATCCAAATCAGAGAGGAACAGTAAGGGAACGAGATATTACAATGACTTTGTGTGAAAAAGAGTTTTTAACGATTCTCAGCTTCACATAGCTCTTATGAACATTGAGACTTTCTTCATCTATTCTTCATCTATCGGATTGGAAGTCGATAATCCATAAGAAAATATTCTCTTGCAAGTAAAGCCTACCGTAAGCTCTTCAAGACCATTATCTTTATATATAGCAGAATACTCTTTAAACATGATTTTTTCACCCCCTAAAGGTTGCAAGCATAATTTTATTATTTATTAATTTATATCTTTGTTACAAGTCATCAATTTCTATATAAATATCTTTATAGTTTATTATTTTGCCTTTAACATTGTTTTGAATATCTACATTTTTACATAATTATTATTTTTTTCAGTAGTAATATATTGTTAAAAGTTCTTGAGACTACACTTTCTTATTGATAGAGACTTTGTTAATGACCTTTGTAATTTTAAAAAAGAGTTTTTCTTTTTAAAATCAGAATTTCATTCATGATAGATGATTAATTTGATTCTTCTTTACTTGCTTTTTAATTAATTTATTTTTTATTTGATAGGCTTTGTTAATAATTTTGGTAAATTCATAAATATGATTTCTTTTTTAATTAAGATTTTTATTCATGATATCATGTTTTGTAAATGATTAATTTGATTCTTATTCTTCATCATGGTCTTCCATTTTATTTATTCAAATTAAATTAGAATCTTACATTTCAATTATTATAATTATAATTATTTTATTAATGTTAAATTTACTCTATTAATTAGCAAGTTACTGTAACATTTAATGCATTTTATTTATTTTAAATCAATTACTTATAGTTATCAATTGTATTTGAGAAAAAAAGTTAGAGTTGCTAATATCTTTTAAAAAGTTTTTATTTCACTTCTTCCTAAAGTAACTTTTCATCTTCATTTCTTATTCCTAATTTCATTTATGCATTACGCCTAAATTCTTTATTTTCTTTTTAATTTTACTTTTAATTTAGAGTTATCAATTGCATTTATGAAAATAAATTATTTATAAAAATAAATTAGAGCTATTAATTATATTTAAGAGTTTTTAATAAAATTTTTCTACTAAAATAACTTTTCATCCTTCTTTTTTCTAAACCAAATCCTAAATATTCATTTTAATTCTTATTACTTTAAATCTTAACCATTCAAATTTATTGATTTCATTTTAATTAGATTTTAAATAAAAATATATCTAAATTATAATATAATAATTCATAGATTAATGATTTTAAATTTTTAATTTTCAAAATGCCTTCTTAAAGTTTTTAACGGTTATTAAAAAATAAATGTCAATTAATAATATAATAATTAATTAATTACTTTTTTTTTTCAAAATGTGTGTTTTGAAACTTTTAAAAGTTTAATAGTTTTTAAAAAATAAATGTGAATTAATGAATTATAATTCTATGTTCATACCAATTATTAAAAATTTTAATTTTGTGTTCATTAATAATAATAGCATCGATCATATCAATTTTCAAATTTTAAAATATTATATACATTTATTATATTTCTATGGTACTATTATAAAAGTGATTTTTTTAATTATAAAAGTGATTTGAGTTTCTCTAAATAAAAATCTGACCATTTTTTAACTCTTATTATTTTAAATATCAATAATTTAAATTTATTCACTTTAATTTAATTATATTTCAACTAAAAAATATAAATAACAATATGATAATTATTTACTTTACATTTTCAGATTTTAAAATGACAGTTCTGAAACTTATAGAATCTTAATAATTATTTAAGAATAAATATCAATTAATAAATTATAAAGATAGTTTAACATCAATTATCAAGATTTTGAATTTTGTATTTATTAACTATTATAGTTTAACATCAATTATCAAGATTTCAAATTTTGTATACATTATTTTATTTTATTTTTATTTTTATTATTTTTAATTTTTAATTTTATTTTTTTTACACAGCTGAGTGGTGGGCATAGAGAGAATTATTTAAATTTTGTATACATTAAAAATACAAAATAATTTTTTATTTTTATAATTTGAATTATAAAAATACTTTCAATATTTAAACCATAGTAAATTTAATTATTTTTATAAATTGAATTATAAAAATACTTTCAATATTTATTTTTTAAATTCCATTGTAGATCAATTATATACTTTTTAAATTCCAAAGATCTTTAATGTTATTTGTTAATTAATTATAATATAATAATTAGATATATAGCTAATTTAATTTTTTTTTTACTTTTGAATGTAATTTATTAATTAATTATAATACAATAATTAGCTATATAACTAATTTATACTTTTCACTTTTGAACTTTGGGTTTTGAAAGTTTGAGCATTTTAATAATTATTTAAAAATAAGTACTAATTAATAAAATTATATTATTAATTAATTGTATTATATTTTTAATAATTAATTAATTAAAATTTATTATTTTAATATTCTAAGCTTTTAAATTTCTATTAAATTATTATTATTTTTATCTTTATCATTTTCAGCGATCCATTCATATTCATATATTTAATAAAAGTGAAGATATCAAAAATACATTCTAAGTGTCCAATAAATTCAAATTTTTCT
The DNA here is from genome assembly GCA_016618105.1 of Dendrobium huoshanense. NCBI lineage: Eukaryota > Viridiplantae > Streptophyta > Magnoliopsida > Asparagales > Orchidaceae > Dendrobium > Dendrobium huoshanense. The sequence goes on from CM028352.1 coordinate 16,213,367, forward strand.
TTGAAATTTTAAATTGTAACAATCCAATATAAGCAAAGTAATGTTCTATTTAATTAGCTCATTTTAATTATTAAAATTTAATAAAAATTCATCAAACATACCCCCATATTTTCCCAATTCATCTCCCATTTTATCTCTGTAAATTCTCTTTCATTTTTCTCTTCAAATTTCAAATTGAATCGAGTATGAGGTCAATTCTTAATGCTTGTAGTTGAATTTATAATATCCAAGAGCTCTCACTCATTCTCTATTACCATGCAAAACTTTATTTTAAGTTTTTTATTTTGAAAATTTTAAAACTTAATATAATATTTTTATTGATAAATAATTATTTTTGTGTTATGTTTCAGTGATTTTGATTGATATTTTGTGAATTTAATTGACTTAATGATTTTGAAATAACTCAAGCCTATTTTTATGGTCTCAAATTAAAATTAAAAAAATTGGGATTGTTATGACTAAATTTTAACTAAACTTAATTGTTTTTTAACAGTTTAGAAATAATTTTAGAAGCATAAAATTAACATATAAATTTTACTCCTATTGAAATTTTATTTTTTTTATTATGCAATTCACTTTTAATTCCACTTATCCTCAATTTTATTTTTTTCATCACAATCTTATGACATGTTTTATGAATTATGCTCTAAGATATTCCATCATCGTATGAAATATCAAACTTTCTTTGTTTTATAATTTATTTAACTCAATTGGATCAAATATTTTAAAATAATATTTGATTGTTGAAACACACATATCAATATATTTTTATAGAGCATAATAAAATAATAATCTATGCTTAAACTCCCTCATAAGGTTGTTAGCAATAATTTTAATATTAAAGTCTTGATTTTTAAAATTTATATTATATTTAATATTTATATTTTTACATATTACATTAATAATATTATAAGACTAAACCCTAAATTTTAAATATTTATATTAAAATTTTAGAAATGTGATAGATAGACTGTAATTTATGATCAGACATTAAATTACATATCTTCTAAATATATTAAGAAAAAAAAAACTTTCATGATAATTCGATTAAAATTTTTATTATAATTAACATTAAAGTCTTTAAATATTTTTTGAGATTGATGCAATATACATTATTTATATATTACACTAATGTAAAAGCACATCTGAAATCAATAAATTCAATAATTATTATTTTTTAGAATATTCTAATACAAAGTTTTCAGCATATTATCAAATATCTTAATACAACATTTTTTTGTTGTTTTATTAAAATCTTATATGTATTTGTTTTAAATTAAGGATATAAGTATTGTTACAATTACTTGTAATGATAAATTTATTTATTACATCTATTTACAAAAAAATTTGAATAAATTAAATAATATTTATAATTTTATAATATTATTTAATTATATAAATTTTATTAACGTGCATTTAATGCACGTGCAATTATACTAGTTGAACTAAATGTTAAAAAAAATAATAAAAGATTCGGTGGATATTAATAAATCAGCATGCGATAAGCGTTGGATTATTTTATAATTTTTTCCGTGCGGGGCTGCACGTGGAGCTTCGATGATTGGACAATGGACACGAGGGAATTGTTTATTTGCAGCTTGTCGGTAAGCTATAACCGTGATCTATTTTAAAAAAAAATCTTCAGATCATTGAATGGATGCGAACATCTTCTGTTCACTAATCTTAAAGGCCTTTTAAGCTCTTATTTAGGCTTTAAATTGTGCCCCTTTAATTGATTATCATGAGTCGATGTGGCCAAATGAACAGCACAATCGAATATCTTTATATATTTATGTGTCGAGGAAGATGATGAATGTGTTGGTCTCTCTTTGGGTCAGATTGATTAGACTGAAGAAATTTGATTTTTTTGGTCCAATTCTAATATTAAATATATGAGTGAAATGACTAATGAGGGCACATTAAATGGGATTACTTATTCTGTGTGAATGCTAAATGTCGTCTGGAGACCAATTAGAATATGTCATGTCATCCCTTCGTTGTGTACTACGGCTAGATACAGCTCGATTCCACTAATATGACTGCACCTGATTTGCCTCCGGATGTAGAGCTGCGTCCGGCCTCCGCACAAAATAATTTCTCCTAAACGGAGGATTAAGTTGGGATTATTTTTAGGGGTGTCAATATTTGATCTGATCCAAAATCCGATATGAACCATACCAAAAAGTTCCAGGTTTGTGTCAACCCTTTGTCATATGGGTCAGGTTCGGGTTTAATAATATGTTTCGTTTTTAAAATCGAATCAGGTTGACCTGAAAGATAAAAATTGAACTGTGTGTGAATATGGATAGTCTCCGCCTCCTCTTGCTCAGCCACACACTCGTTGCCCACCATCTGTTGGCACCTGCTGGGCCGCTCGTAGGGACACACGTGCTCGCAGCTCCCCTCACCCGATGATACAATCCAGTAGCACCTGCTCGTGGATCGCTTCTCCTACTAGTGGCTCGCCTAGCGCAAGCACTGAACTCGCCACTCGCGCACACTGCACGCCTAGTCTTGCCACTTTCTCACGCGCCACGTACTAGCCTTCACCCAGGTCCATATGTCGGATCAGGTTGACCCGAATTTGGAGCATGTCATGTCCGGGTTCAAATTTCGGATCCATTTGTGTATTCAGGTTGGAGCAATAGATGGCAAGTCAATTTCAAATTAGACCCTAACCCGATCAGAAAATCCATTTTTATTAATAAAAATATTTAAATGAGGATGAATTTATTTATCATCTTTTAATTTTGAATAAATCTTCAAATCTAATAATTCATAACCAAGCAATGACAAGAACAGTAAATTTAGCCGTTGAAAATAGTCAATATTAAATTTAAGCCAATATGCCAAAACATTACATTATTATTGATACGACATCGCAAAATTATCTTGATCGGGCACGAATCTCGAGGCAAAAGCTAGTTGGAAACTTCAAAAATTAATTTTGGGAGCACCCGAACTCCGATTTCAGCGATCTTACAGTCAAACTGAGTGTCTCGGAAATACGAATCCAACGACACTAAGATCAACCCAATCTGAGCCCAAATGAGTCTGAATCAAGTGCTCAAAGCGTTGTTGGAAGGTTCAAACTGCAATTTGAGTTACCAAGCGGTCTCCGATTTTGACGAGCTTATACTCGAATCGAACGTATCAACGAGAAGAATCCAAGGAGCCCAAGATCTCCGAATTCCAACATCATTAAGGCCTCCAAATGTCCAACAAATGGTGCATGATCGAAGGGTTCCATATCGGCCGTCCATTCGGACCACTCCCTATTCGCCCATGATCTCACACCTGTTTACGGGCTATGCCACTCCAGAAAAACTATAAATAGAGCCCTCATTCTACATCAAAGGGACTCAAGTGAAGAGAGATAAGAAGAAGAGAAGAAGAAGGAGAAAGGGGAAAAGGATATTCCTCACCTCCTCGATCACCGCCGGAGCTCTTCCTGCCGCCTGAAGTCGCCGGAACTCTACCGGATTTTCGGGAAACGCCAGGAGTTTGCAGAACTTTGTAACTTTGTGAGAAGTTGATTGTAAATTGATTGTCTTGATTTGTAAGACGGATCAACCTTTGTACTTCAAACAAATACTAGTGGAACTTTGCAACTGGGCGAGGCCCAGTGGTTTTTTCTCTCTTTTGGGTTTTCCACGTAAAAAATTTGGTGTTCATTTTCTATTTTCTGTTTGTGTGCGGAATACTCGTGCAACGCTAAGACGAATATTTCCTAACTCTACTACCGCGTATATTCTAGCACTCTACAGTTTGGCGCCGTCTGTGGGAACACTATCCCACTACTTCGAATACTGCTACGATGGTGAATAGGCGCAGCAGTCGTTTGGTTGGAGCGTCTCGCTCCAACTCTCGTTAGTCCAGAAACTCGTCTATTAACCATAGACGACCAATGTCAGTATCTTTGCATCCTGGGGGGCAAAATGCTGCCGGCGAAAGGACCTCAGGGCCTTCTTTGGAAGAAAGAAACCAAAAAATGGAATGAGATTCTTCAACTCATGTAGGAGAATCGACAACAGGCATTAGCACAACAAGAGGAAGTCTTCCTCCCCCGGAATCCACCACGGGTTGAGGATGTCCAATTTGGACATCTTCAAGCAGAAGTTCATCTCCCCCCACCTAGGAGATTTCCTCAGTCTCGACAGGATAATGAACTTGCCGATACAGCAAGTTCTACACATCCTCCACCTTCAATTCGACAGCCTCGCATCCTTCCAGATATCCCTGAAGACTCTGCTCAACCACATGGAGCAGAGCTCCCTCACGAAGCCCTACGTCACGAACTGCGCAAATTAGTAAGGGAAGAATTCCCCCAATGAGATACGAGACAAACTCTCCGACATAGAGACTTTCAGGAATCTTCACCTCTAACTGAGGCCATACTGCAACACCCAATTCTGGCTAGATTTAAGCTACCTAGCATTGAGTCTTACGATGGAACGTCCGACCCGTACGAGCATATCGACCACTACAGAACCATTATGCACATTCAGTGGGCTTCGGACGCTCTCCTCTGCCAAGTCTTTCCTGTCACTCTCAAAGGACATGCTCGCACATGGTTCTACTCACTTCCATCGGGGATAATCCCTTCTTTTGTGAAATTAGCAAAAGCTTTTGTCGAGCAATTCGTAGCCAACCAAAGGATTGCTAAGGATTCCTCCCACCTTTCTGGAATCCACCAAAACAAAAGAGAATCTTTAAAGGAGTATTTTCAGCGATTCACCACTGAAGCTCGACAAATCCCAGGAGTAGATCCTGAACTGTTGAGGGGAGTCTTCCTTGAAGGCCTTCGCCCTGGCCCCTTCTATTCGGCACTTATGCGCGACACCGTTCCATCATATGTCGATTTAATTCACCGGGTGGAAGCTCAAATCTCGGCGGATGAGGCTATAAATGCCCATAGGAAACAGTTCGAACAATCTACTGTAAAATGCAAGGGAGCGCTAGGAACGAATAATTCTTCATCGCAACGAAAGAAGCAAGGGAAGAACAATCTACCCCCAAGGCCTCCGTTGCCACGGCGAGAACCTCGACAAGAGAAAGAATACACTCCTCTCAATACATCTCGAACAAATATGCTAATGGTTGTTCGAGATCAGGATATGATAAAGTGGCCGCATCCCTTGAAGCCGAACACAGGAAATCAGGACCAATACTGTCATTTCCATCGTAGTCGTGGTCACACTACCAAAGCTTGCAGACAACTGAAGGAGGAGATTGAAAGGCTTATCCGCCAAGGTTATCTCCGCCAGTTTATTCAGAATCCCCCTCCCCGAGAAGAAATTCGTCCCTCTGGGGGGCAAGAACGACAGCAGAGGCCACCGGTAAACAACTGAATCACAGTTGGAGAAATTGAGACAATAGCTGGAGGCCCTCTGCTATCCGATAAAATCTTTTTGGCTGTGGATAAAACTCCAACTCCAAAGAAAGCTCGTGTAGATCACTCAATCACCTTTGATGATTCCGACTTGGAGGGAGTAAAAACCCCTCATCAAGATCCGCTTGTTATAAATACAGGCATAGGCGACCCATGCTACAATATCAAAAGAATCCTTGTGGATAACGACAGCTCTGTGGATGTCCTGTTCTACTCTACCTTCCTCAATATGGGTCTCACAAGAGAAAAACTTCAGCCTGCTGCAGGCCCTCTGTACGGGTTTGATAATCGACATGTACGAGCAGAAGGGATAATTAGTCTTCCCGTTGTACTTGGAGAATTCCCCCGGCAATCCACACATTCAGTTCAGTTCATTGTTGTAAAGTCTGAATCGGCTTACAACGCTATCTTTGGAAGGTCATTCCAATCAATTTTTGTGATTGTCACCTCTATCCCTCACCTCAAGCTGAAGTTCCACACTCCAACAGGAGTTAGTGTGGTATGCAGATATCAGCAAGCAGCACAAACCTGCTATCTCAGGCAGGTCAAAACACACCCGGCCGATACTCTAAACATTGAGGATTTTGATCTCCGAAGCGAGGACATACCTCAGAGAGCCTCTCTAGTAGAAGAACTCACCACTGTATCTATCTCTGAAGAACATCCTCAAAAGACGGTGCAAATTGGACCACTTCTCTCAGAAGACAAGAAGAAAATATTCACAAATTTTCTACTAGAAAATCAAAATATTTTTGCATGGAGTCCGGCGAATATGCCAGGGATTGACCCTGAAGTAATTGTACATTCTCTTAAGGTCAATCTGGCTAACAAACCAAACATCCAAAAGAAACGGAATTTTGCACCCGACCGTCAACAGGCAATCGAACAAGAGGTAGAGAAACTTCTGAAAGCTGGATTCATACGAGAAGTGCATTATCCTAATTTGTTGGCAAATGTCATCTTGGTTCGAAAGGGGAGCGGCGCATGAAGAATGTGCATAGATTATATGGATCTCAATAAGGCCTGCCCAAAAGACAGCTTTCCCCTTCCACGTATCGACCAATTAGTCGATACCACTTCTGGTCATCAAATGTTGAGTTTCATGGACACATACTTCGGTTGCAATCAAATCAAGATGAATCCAACTGATAAAGAAGCAACATCATTTCAAACAGACAAATGACTATACTATTATCGGGTAATGCCCTTCGGGCTCAAGAATGCTGGAGAAACTTACCAACGTCTCATGAATAAAGTCTTCAAAACCCTTATTGGGCGTAACATGGAGGTATATGTCGACGACATGTTGGTAAAGAGTCTCGAAAAGTCTCAACATATCTCCGATTTGGAGCAGTGCTTCCGTCTGCTGAGGCGTTACAATATGCGACTCAACCCCACCAAATGCGCCTTCAGAGTTGCTTCTGGAAAATTTCTGAGTTTTATGGTAATCCATAGAGGAATTGAAGCCAATCCTGAAAAGATCAAGGCATTAAGAGATATGGTGCCCCCGAAGAACATCAAAGAAGTCCAAAGGCTGAACGGGAGAATTGCAGCATTGTCACGTTTCCTAGCGCGTTCAGGAGACAAATATCTCCCTTTCTTCAAAATACTCAGAGGTGCCCACAACTCTGGTTTCCAATGGACGGACGAATGCCAAGAAGCCTTCGAACAGCTACGAAAGTATTTGGCCTCCCCGTTGCTACTTTCTAAATTGATGTCCGGAGAAAAGTTGTATTTATACATAGCCATTTCGACCCAAGCCATCAGTTCGGTCTTGGTACAGGAAGAAAATGCCACACAACGCCCCGTTCACTATGTCAGTAAAATCCTATCTGAGACGGAAGGACGTTATCCCTTAGCAGATAAGACAACATTGGCGTTAGTTTATTCTGTCAGGAAACTACGTTCTTACTTCCAAGCCCACTCAATAGGAGTTTACACAAATCTGCCGTTGAAAAGTATTATGCAAAAACCGGAAGCATCGGGTAGGCTCGTCAAGTGGTCCATAGAACTTGGCGAATTTGACATTCACTACTTGCCTATACCCGATATAAAATCTCAAGCACTCGCAGATTTTGTAGTTAAATGCACCGTACCAGCATCTGATGTTCAACCAGGTGCTTTGCCTTCTCTTCCACGTTGGACGTTGTATGTTGATGGATCCTCGGGAGGTTCAGGTGCGGGAGCTGAAATTTTGCTAATATCTCCGCATGAGGTTACTCTTGAGTATGAGCTCCGACTCAAGTTCCCCGCAACAAATAACATGGCAGAATATGAAGTTCTTATTGCTGGGCTAAAATTGGCAATCGATTGTGAAGTGCAAAATCTGGTAGTCCACACCGATTCACAATGAGTTGCATCCCAAGTAGATGGAGAATTCGAGATCCACAATCTGTAGCTGGCTCAATATTGCAAGATTGTAAAACTACTTTTAACCCGAATTAGAGAATATCAGATCATACACATTCTCCGAGAGCAAAATGCGAGAGCAGATGCTCTTTCAAAGTTTGCAACATCAACAACAGGAGACATCTATAAGATGAAATGCGTTGAGGAGATCCACTTTCCTAGCATTCAAGGTCTATGGGTTATACAATTGATTAACGAAACAAGGGAGGAGTCTTGGATCAATCCCATTTTGTCTTTTTTGCAAGATGGGGTACTGCCTGAAGAACCCATGACTGCAACGAGACTTCGAAGACGAGCAGCAAATTTCACCATTATTAGTGGTGAATTATACAAGCACGCTTTCACCGGGCTATATCTGAAGTGTCTCCCACCTTCAGAAGTTGATTAAGCGCTCCGAGAAGTTCATTCTGGAGTATGTGGCGAGCATCTGAGAGGAAGAGCTCTGGCTTATAAGATTATGAGTCAGGGGTTCTATTGGCCTACAATAAAACAAGACGCACTTGAGTTTACACGAAAGTGCGTAAACTACCAATTGCATTCCAATCTCACCCATACTCCAGCTCTAGAACTGACATCTCTTCAAAGCCCATGGCCTTTCGCCCAGTGGGGAACCGACATAATGAGACCCTTCCCTATAGCCACAGGACAACGAAACTTCATCATCCTGACTGTAGACTACTTTACAAAATGGGTGGAAGCAGAGCCCTTGGTAAAAATCACTGAAGCAAATGACAAACAATTCTTATGGAAGAATATAATTTGTCGCTCCGGTATTCCAGCAAAGGTCATCACCGACAATGGAACTCAGTTTACTGGAAAAATCTTTACGTCTTTTTGTAAAGACTTTCACATTCAGCTCGTCCACACAGCTGTCATCCATCCTCAAACAAATGGGCAAACAGAAGTCACAAATCGAACAATTCTGAAAGGGCTGAAGACACGCCTAGGGTAGGCTGGGGGGAAATGGGTTGAAGAACTCCCGAATGTCCTATGGGCATACCGCACCACAGCCATTACGCCTACATGAGAGACTCCGTTTAACCTCTGTTTCGGCACAGAAGCAATCATACCGGTGGATATAGGGGCCCAAGAAATAGAGTTCAGACCTTTGACTTCAGTAAAAATGAGGAGAAACTCAGGACGAATCTAGACCTCCTCCCCGAGGCAAGAGATATAGCCTCACTCAGGGCCACTGCATACCATCAACGGATCGCTCATTACTACAATCGGAGGATAAAACCTCGAACTATTTTCATTGGAGATTTAGTTCTGCGAAGCCTTGAAGCTGCTGGAAAAGACCCTCAACGTAATAAGCTCTCTCCCATATGGGAAGGTCCTTATTTGGTAGCGGCTATGGTCAAACCTGGGACCTTTAAGTTGAAAGATGCGAACGAAAGATGCTTCCCCGAACTTGGAATGTGGACAACCTTCGCAAATACTATCAGGTAGAAGATTGATGCTACTATCTGTTATGTCGTTCGTGACGTTCGTTTTGCTTTGTAGCTGTGCCTTGTATTTTCTTTTAGTTTTTCTTCACTCTTTGTACGTTGTTGTAGAAGAACACTTGTTTTTGTATCCCTAAGTTTAATAGAGAATTGCCGTGCTGTTTTATATAATACAATAATGTGATGTTTGCTTTGTCATTGCACTGTCTCTTCTATTTTGAAGCTTTCTCTTATGATTCAAGAAATACACAACTCATATTGTATCTCAATTAATAGAAGACTAATCCCATGGGGATCTAGTCCGACCTCTTCCTCACAGGTTAAAATCATCAAGCAAATGCTTTGATTAATAACCTCAGATAGGTCAGAGTGTCCCAAAGTGGATATCTCTCATATTCATGCAAGTTAAAAGAACTTCTTTACATATGAGTTAGCATATGTGAAAAAGAAAAAAATATCTTTTATATATATATAAAATCCCACAAACAATAGGTACAACACACGAACAGCATGAACTTACGAACAATCATCGCAACAAAAATAAAAGCAACACAGAAAGCATCAAAATAGTTCTACAGAATCTCAAGATCATCATCATCGTCCTCTTCCAACGCGAAGATCTTTTGCAAATCACTCTCCAATTCTTCGCTGTCAGAATCTGGAGTAGTATCATCATAAGCTTGGCTTGGGATAAACCCCTCAATATCCCCTCTGTTCTTGCGTTTAACAGCACGAATGCCCTTCATGAAACCTTTAATGAAGCCGTCCTACATAAGCTTGCTTCTAAGGCCTTCACCTCTACGTCGTAAAAAATAATCGCGAGCCTCCTGGACTTGATCCTCGATAAAAATCTTAAAAGCATAAGATTTTTTGAACTCCTCCACGGCTGTAGATGGTGACAGTTGAGCTACCTTCTCTGACAACTTGTTCAGGAGCTTCTTATTCTCGGCCTCGAGGACTTGCATATTTTTCAGTTGTTGGTTGTTTGTTGCCTCCGCCTCCACCAATTGAATATGCAAACGATCCATCCGCTCATTTTGGGAAGAGGTTGAAGCAATCTTGTTCGCTAATTCTGTTCTACATTGATCGAGTTGACTCTCCATTGTCTCCATTTCCTTCACTCTGCCGTTGTATTTCTTCTTGTATTCTCCCTGGAGATATTTGACCTTCATGAACTCATCATTCTAATCATATAAGATTTTGTTCAACTCAAGGTACTGTTCAAAAAAGAATCAATAAGTGAAAAGTATGTCCCCGAAATTAGACGCAAATACAATGGAAATAGAAAGAAGGTGAACTCACCAATTCTTCGGCTCGTCGACAACCGATGTACTTATGTTTCAGAACATCCTCTGGAATATATATCCTGGACGGAGAAAAGCGAGGGCCCTTACTGGCGACTGTGAAAACTTCGTTCGATTTCTTCTTCTTTGGCTATGTGAATCTCCCTCGTCCTCAGGTCGCCTAGGTTGAGTTTTTTGGACCTCCGAGGCTTTTGCAGATATCTTCAATTTATGCGCGTGTGACCTCCCTGCATGAGTGGACAGCCCTACCTTGAACAAATATTCCTCATCTAAGCATCTGTTGAGAGATCACATCTCGTAACGAAGAGCCTCGGTATCAGGAAGCTTCAACATACTCAACAAGTCGTCCGCTCCTACATGAAGGGGAATAGGTAGCTCCCTTAACTTCCCCCATCTTTCTTGGAGGCCTCAATCATTCTGCACAAAGAAATAATCGCTAATCCAATCCTTGGATGGATCCTGAGTACGAATGTTCAACCACTTAGATCTAAAGGAAATTCGACCCTGCGGATCAGTGTAGATACGCCCCATCCGGGATAGGCATTCTGCAGACAATACCGCTCAATGTTCTCTAAAAAATGTGATTAGACCCACTACCACCGACATGGCCCGATAGAAGAATTGAGACAAACTCAATCCACAAGCCGTCAGGATTTCAATCAGTTCGGGCGGCGGCGGGAATCGCAACCTCGCTAGCAAACTAAACTCATACACTGTCACGTATCCTCGAGGAGGGAAACATGCGCGCTCAGATCTCGCCGGCACCTTCATCACCAAGTCATTAGGAAAATGATACTTTTTCCTAAAAGAGAAGAGTCTTCTGTAATGGTAGAAACCACGTCGTCGGCTTTTTTCGCCTTAGAAGCCTTCTTCGAACCTTTTGAACGGACAGTAGGATGATCTTTTACGACAGAAACATCTTTGGTAGAAGTGCGATCACCCATTCTGATTGCCTCACGAGAATCCACCAGAAAGAAAAATCCCGTAACTCCTGCACGCGAGGAGGGGCGCTAATTCAAGCAGGGGAAGTTTCCCGCTCGCAAATAGCGGAAGCCTCAACCGTTAGAAAGCCGTGGGGGAAAGAAGAGAAATCCCGTAACTCCTGCACGCGAGGAGGGGCGCTAATTAGAGCAGGGGAAGTTTCTCGCTCGCAAATAGCGGAAGCCTCAACCGTTAGAAAGCTGTGGGGGAAGGAAGAGAAATCCCATAACTCCTACGCGAGGAGGGCGCTAATTCGAGCAGGGAAAGTTTCTCTCTCATAAATAGCGGAGGCCTCAGCCGCCAGAGAGCCAGAGGGAGAAATAAAGAGAAGTTGCAAGTTTCCTAAAGGCCTAGGGTGTCTATTTATAGGTTTTGAAGAGAATAAGAGGGAGTTATAGACAATTTCAAAATTTTCTATTTTTAGAAAATTTCACGATTTTTTTCGGATTTTTTGGACCCAAAAAAGCCAAAAAATACACCTTTTCGCGTATGTGGGGCCCACAAAGGTGGTGGGCCGAACCGCCTCTTCTCTCTCATTGAAAACGCGCAGACAGCGCACAGATCCGCGAGCGTTTCAATAGGATCGCGGCCAGCCGTGCAGCAAGGCGCGAAAACACCGGCGACAGCACCCGCGGCGGTAATGCCGCAGAGCGGACCGCGCGCACCCGCGCAAGTTGACTGCGTAAGCGGTCCGCGGTTCCACGCGGGGGGGAGGGGGGGGGGGGTCCGGCGGCCGCTGTTCCGCGTCGCCGATGGCGGCCGCGGCAGCCGGTCGGCCGGTTCGGCCGGCCGGTCATTTTTGGGCCCGTTTTTCGTCCCGACAAGTCCGAATTCGACATTTTTGGGGTCCTCGGACACATTTTTCGACATTCCGGACTCGATTTTGACACTTTCAAAGCCTTTCGGAGCTCCTACACACAAGAATAATTTTGACTCGCTCGAAAAAATTCTCAAAAACTCGTGACGCATATTTTTTGGTCTTCTGAAGCTACGACGTCCAAAAATAGGGGGGGGCAACTGATACAACATCGCAAAATTATCTTGATCGGGCACGAATCTCGAGGCAAAAGCTAGTTGGAAACTTCAAAAATTAATTTTGGGAGCACCCGAACTTTGATTTTAGCTAGCTTACAGTCAAAATGAGCGTCTCGGAAATACGAACCCAACGACACCAAGATCAACCCAATCCGAGCCCAAATGAGTCTGAATCAACTGCTCAAAGCGTTGTTGGAAGGTTCAAACCGCAATTTGAGTTACCAAACGGTCTTTGATTTTGACGAGCTTATACTCGAATCGAACGGGTTGACAAGAAGAATCCAACGAGCCCAAGATCGCCGAATTCCGACATCATTAAAGCCTCCAAATGTCCAACAAACGGTGCATGATCGAAGGGTTCCATATCGGCCGTCCATTCGGACCACTCCTTATTCGCCCATGATCTCACACCTATTTACGGGCTATGCCACTCCAGAAAAACTATAAATAGAGCCCTCATTCTACACCAAAGGGACTCAAGTGAAGAGCGAGAAGAAGAAGAGAAGAAGAAGGAGAAAAAGGAAAAGGAGATTCCTCACCTCCTCGACCACCGCCGGAGCTCTTCCTGCCGCCTGAAGACGTCGGAACTCTGCCGGATTTTCGGGAAACGCCAGGAGTTTTCAGAACTTTGTAACTTTGTGAGAAGTTGATTGTAAATTGATTGTATTGATTTATAGGATGGATCAACCTTTGTACTTGAAACAAATACTAGTGGAACTTTGCAACTGGGCGAGGCCCCGTGGTTTTTTCCCTCTTTTGGGTTTTCCACGTAAAAACCTTGGTGTTCATTTTCTCTTTTCTGTTTGTGTGCGGAATACTCGTTGCTAAGACGAATATTTCCTAACTCTACTGCCGCGTATATTCTAGCACGCAACAATTATTAAACAAATAATAAGAATAATGAAGTATGAGATATTAAAAATATAATCTATTTATTAAAACAAACAAAAAATGTGTCACCTTTTACAGTACGCCACACCTCTTTATGATAATGGGAACCACACCTCTTTATGATCATGAGAACCAAAACTCGTTTAGGTACACACATCCCTTTCTCACTCCCAACCGTTAAGTCTTCCTTATGCTCATCCTTCCATTTTTTTGTGTAAGTTTAGCCCCACGTTATTTGGGTAACATTGAACCCTCATCTTTATAAATAAGACTAAGAAATCAGAAGAAAAAATGTTGGAGTCATAAACAAAACCTCTCAATGTTTTAGTACTTGGCGACTCGATTAACTTTTTCAAAATTGATTTTGAACATATAAATTAAATAAATAATGAACTAAACACAATATAATCATTCAATTTATTTTCTGACCAATCAATGTTTTTGAACACACACATATATAACTAACAAAACTCGATCAAATAAAGCTATGTTTGTATTTGATCATCACAATTAATAACTTGTTTTAAAGAATGGATTGGACCTGAGCTTTATAGCGAGTTCTTCATGAACCATGAGTTTTAGAAAGCCCTGTTAATCTGGGAGTTAAATATTTTGTGGGGAGAATGGACGATGAGAACTGTCCGAATTTGTTGTGTTTTAGCTGACCTTTTATTGCGCTTTTGCAAATACTCAGCAAAATGATAGTAAATATGCAATTATGAATACATATTTGGTGTCCTTTTATTGAGTATTTTCGAAAGCTCAGCAAAAGAGCAGCAAATATTCAATTAGCCACGCTTTAGCTACCATTTTGCTGCACTTTAATTTGTAAATATTCAACAAAAGAGCGGCAAATATGCAATTTGAATACATACTTATTATTCTTTTACTGAATATTTATAAAAATATAACAAAAGAATAGCTAAATGCAGCAAACCTAAACTGTTCTTGCCGTCCGGTCTCCTCACATAATAATTTTACCAGCTATAGAGTACACTTGAGTAAGATACAAAATAAATTGCCTGTGTCCCAAGTCCAAATGAAAAAGAATGAAAAAATCTTTTGAAAAGAAGTTTCTAGCTCGCCGCTGACTACATGAATATAAAAAATAGATGAGAAGGACAAGAAGTTTGCTTCGAAGAGATTTTTTAATTTCAATCAATTTCATTGTATGAATTATGGCCTTTATGTAGGCACTTATTGTTAGTAAAACGAGATCAAAATCAAAATAACTGCTCAATATTATTTCGCTTACTTAACGAATGGATTAAACACAAGGATTTTAGTGATCAGAACACGAGATATCCATGAATGATAAGCTTTTTAAAAGCCCTAGTATCTGCGGATAAGAAAAAAATTATTGCAATTTGTGCTACAGTATCAACACTCTAGCTTTGATTTTTGCTACAGTGCAATGCATGAAAATGGCAAGGGTATTGCAATTAAGGCTGTGTTTGAGACGACTTTCTTACAGCATCTTAAAGTAACTTTTAGTACAAAATTTTACTTTTTATGCTTTAAAGTTGCTTTAAGAAGCTGTAAGAAAGTTGTCCCAAAAAAATCCTAGAACAGCTGCTTGTAGGTGGGTTGAACGAAGTCGTAAGTGTAGAAGAGAGGGATGACATTGTGTTTCAAATATATTTTTTTTTATTTTCAATCGATTTCATAATAGGAATTAAGGCCTTCAGGTATGCACTTACAGTTAAAAAAAAGAGCCCAAAATAACTGCTAAACATTAGCTTGCTTAGTTAAATATTTAATATAATATGAACTTTTTAACAAGCTGAACACTAGTTCTTTGAGCTGAACACTTGTTCGTCATGAACAATGAGCTTTTTAAGACCCCTAGTGCTCGTGGAACTGGAAAAATTATTCAGATTCGGCTTCCAGAGATCACTCAGAATGCGCCACGTCACTTTTTTGCTTGTTACCGGTGCTTGGTACCACTATGTACTTGGTGACGTGACGTGTTCTGGTTGGTCTCCGAACCATCTGTTGTCCTCACAGAATAATTTCTTGTGGAACTGAATACAAGAAGAAAAGTAGCTACAGCTAGTTCCATGGTATCGACACTGTAGGGATGATTTTTGCTATAATGCCATGAAGGAAAATAGCAAGAGATCATTGCAATTAAGATAATAGCTTGTTGATTGGCTGAATAATTTGAGAAAGTGGAAGAGAAGTTGTTTAAGAGAGGCTTTTATTTTTGATCAATTCCATTTAGGAATTAAGTTATTCAGATAGACACTTATAGCAGAGATGCGATTTGGGGCACACCTAAAATTCTTTATAAAGAGAGTAAAAACATATTTACATATCCAAATATATAAGTTCAAACTAAAATCTATTTTTTTTTTTAAAATAGATTTTAAGTTCAAATGCAAATTTATCCAAACAGGATTAAGAAAAACTAACTTTAATTCTTTCTTGTCTTGCTATAATCTGAAAAATGATCTTACAATGTAGCTTTCAGACTATATGATGTTTGATTAATAATCCTTTTACTCCTAGAAACTAGTTGTTACATTTTTCTTAATATCAACGGTGTGGTCTAACAATTGCCACTGTCAATAATTTCCATAAAAAAAATGAAACCTTTAAAATTTTGATGAGTATAATCTTTTTGATCTTTCACCTTATGATGCCCAAATCATGGGGATAGTTTCGTCTTATAGACTTCTTTGAGATGGTTTTTGAATTGGTCACCCCCCGTTGTAACATCCATAGAACCACAATCTTGGTAATTACTATTAATGCTTGTTTAATTTTGATCTAATTTATAATTATAAGTTCTAGAGCGTCTAATGAACTTTAAGGTAAGTCAAGAGGTGGGCTAGGGAATTAAATTTCAATTCATTGGATTTTCTCTTAGAGCACCGTGGCGTTGGGAAGGATAGAGCCGTGGCATTTAGCTCTCAAATAAAGGGGGGAATTTGAACATTCACTAAGGCACTGAGTGGCAACACCACGGTGCCAGGCTGTCAAGCGGTCAGATTATGGGAGAATCTCAAATATTCTTGATACGTCATCAAAAATTGTTTTGATAGTGTACGAATCTCGAGGCATATTCTAGTTGACAAATTTTTTAAATTTAAATGTGGCACCATCTAAACTCCAATTTTAGCAAACTTGTTTTCAAACTGAACGTCACAGTGAGACGAACCCAACGACACCAAAATCGGTTCAATTTGAGTCCAAATGGGCTCAAATCAATTGAACAAAGCATATTTAGAAGTTTTAGTGCATTCATTGGATGACCACATGATATTCAAATATAACATACTTATAGTCGAATCGAGCGACTCAACGAGATGAATCTAATGAGCCAAGATCACTTAATTCTACCATCATTAAGGCAATTAAATGCTTAACAAATGCTCCATGAACGAGGGAGTTAATATAGACTGTTCGATGGAGCACTCCGAATTTAGCCTAGATTTTATTTATATTTATGAAGCATGCCACTCTCAAAAACTATAAATATACTCACTCTTCCCACTTGAAAGGGGCTTGTATTTTTTGAGGTTAGATCTTAGATTAGATACTCATAAGAGCTCTAAGGCTTGAAGCATCCTGGAGCTTCACCCCGACACCACCATCGGTGAGCCCTCACCACTAGGTTGCCGCTGCTGTACTCCATTGCCGTTGAATCTCCATCTAATAGCCTTTATCATTCCTTTATCGGACCTCCATCACCATTCAACTATGGTTCCTCTGGCCTTCGTCACTTGCCGACTACGGTCCCTTCGGCCTTCGTCGCCTGTTGAATACTATCCTTCTGGCCTCGTCACCCTCCGACTAGGTCCCTTAGGCCACCGTCGCCCGCCGTCTACAATCCCTCTGACCACCATCGCCTGTTGACTAAGGTTCCTCCAGCCATGGTCGACCACCAATTACGATCCCTCTGGCCTCCATTGCTTGCAAACTACGATCCCCACGGCTCCCGTCGCCCTATGACTATGGTCTCTTCGACCTCTATCACTCAGTAACGATCAAATGTGCTCTATCATTTCACTAGATTAATCTAACTACAACCGCTCTATATGATGTGTATTTGCTACATTTAACCAATGCCTTCCCCCGAGGAAGAGAATCATTTGTAATTGACTACAAACACTGGTATACTCATTTATACTAGGTAAGGCCCCATGATATTTCCCTCTCCAAGATTTTCATCATAAAAAATTTGGTGTTTTCTTATGATTGTTGCACCCCTTTCTTTTATCTGTGTATGTGTTAGGTCTTCGTATAAAGCAAAGACTGTAAACCCTATATCTCTTTATCGTCGTGAGTGTTTTAGCACCAACAATTCTCTGGGAACTCAATAGCACTGGGAAGGCGAGCACCATTGTGCTAGTCCAAAATCATGATATATCTTTTTGTAAAACTCTCACCCCCAGTCATTGTGTCGGAGAAGGAAGGAGGAGATGAGCGGAAAAGCGAAGATAGGGAGAAAGATGTTTCATAGGTCAAAACTTAGGATTCATTTGTCAGGCCTATTTATGATATAGTAGAGCATGAGGTAGACTTCTGAACCTTTATCTCAGATTTTAATTCCCATAATTTTATAAAAAGTTTTGGATAAAAATATTTTATCTCGAATTTTATGACTTTTTTACTATATAACTTTTGATATGTTTTAATATGCTTTATCCTGAACATTTTGATCATAAGAATTTAGATTATCATTGGCTAGTTTTCCCTATGCAAATTTTTGGAGCATATAAATGGGTAGAGGCTTTTCTCACAATTGCAATAGTTATATAAGTCTTAAAATATTTATATGAATATCTATCTGAAGTTGGAATTTAAATATGAAAGATTAAGTGAGTACGTATGATGTTATACTAATAATGTGATTTTTTATAGTCAATTCATGCATTATATAAGCAATGCTTTGAACTTATTGTTTCGTTACTATTGTATTTGCATTTACATTGTTCATAGCATGGTGTCAAAAATATTCTGATGTATGGAAAAATGCACTCTTTGATATGTTGCAAGGGCCATTTATGTTCTACTCCGGCCCCATCTAACTAGTGTGGATGTTGGAAGAATTCTTACCCCACTTGCTGAAAATTGGTGTGGGGGGTTATGTGATACTATTATGTTTTGATTTTTGCTCACTTGTTATATACAGACGTGGGAGGTTAATGGGGGGCATAAGTAGAAATTGAGTTATTAATAGACATCATAGCATATGCATTATAATTATTGCATTACACATTTTAATACTTCAATAGATTAATTATAAGTAATCTTCTAAACTAAATGTTAGTAATTCATAAAATCTTGGATAAACCTTGATAAAATATGAAATTCAAGTGAAAATGAACCTTCAATAGCAAGTGTTCTATAATGTATCTGAATTTTCTATGAAAGTGGCTTCAAATGTATAAGTAAGAGAACTTTGAAATCAAGAAAATACTGAAATCTTAAAAAATAATGTCATGCTAATACTTTACTTAATCTTTACGAGTCATTATATATTTTTAATTAGTTAACTGCCATGTAATATTTTTATTTGGGTATTGATATATGTGATGGGTTCTAGGAAGTTTATTGAGCTGCTTATGCTCATTTAATCATTCGATAATGTTTTATAGTAGGAAAGGTAAGGGCCTAATGGAGTTGAAAGTATATATGGCAGAATCTTTTGGGTCTAAGTGATTATTGTATTATTTTGTAATTTAGTTCTAATTTCTTTTAAATATAGATGTTTGAAAGTTGACTAGATTATTATATAAATGCATTTTAATGGAATAAAACTTGTTGAGTTGTTTTTATTCTTTAGGCTTTTAGTATCTCTGATTGTTTCCCTTAGTAGAGTTGTTAAATTATAGATTTAGGATTTCAGTCATTCAATTAGATCTTAGGGCTTCACACCCTTCATGAGTTGATACTTGGATCTTGGGTCCACCGTTTACGAAGATTTAACTCTATTGAACTCATAACTTTAGGACATAAAAGCTTGATTTTTCATGTTCCTAGCTATGCAACTTTATTGTATTTTTCAATTGATATATTAGGAAGTTTTTATAATTTTTTATAACTTTTTGATAGTTTCCTATTTCTTAACTTTGGGCAACATTTTATCTTTATGGTCCGTTTGGATTGCAGCTTACTCTTTTATTCTTATTCTCTGTTGTTATTGCCCATAATCATATAAGTCTACTAACTGATTTGATTTGGTTCTATAGGACAATGTCCTCATTTGAGCTTGATAAAAATGACTAAAAATGACAGAACACTCCCTCTTTTCTTCTTATCTTTTTCCTACTTAAATTGATAAGAGAGTAACTCTTTTAGTTATTTTCTTATAAATAATAGAGGCATCTACTTGTGAATGCTCTTACCCTATTGCTCTATTGAATGGAATATTTTTCCTCTTTATTGAGTTCATTGGGTAGTTGAAGGTACATCATTGTGCTTTGGAACATTCTAATGTGTTACCCTTGATCTCCTTTATTTTGATGGAGTTAATGTTAAAGATCAAATTGTGAGATACTGCCAAATTTGTAGCAATTTATTAGCAATGGGCTATATATTTTACTTTGTCAATTTTTGCATAACCAAACCACTTTTTGCCCATGGTAAAGGAATTTTTATTGCGTCCTCCCACCTGACGCAGAGATGCGTCCTCCCAACATCAAAAAACTCGGTTTTTGCTCGGTATTGCTAGATATTATTTGGTAATACCGAGGAATATCATCATGTGAAGACCAATACCGAGTTATACCGAGCTATACCGAGCAATACCGAGCACATACCGAGTTTTCTCTAGGAAAAACTAGGTATTTTTTGCATTGCTCGGTATAGCTCGGTATAGCTCGGTATTGGTCTTCACATGATGATATTCCTCGTTATTGTTTGGTATTGCTCGATATTTGCTTGGCATTTCTCGTTTTTTAGCGCGATTTTAGCTATGGGAGGACGCATCTCTGCGTCAGGTGGGAGGACGCAATAAAAATTCATGGTAAAGAGAACATGAATGTATGACTTCTCATTTTTTCTTCATTAGGATTGACCAAATAAATAAGAGTTTCTATCATGTATTGATAAGTTTACCTACTTATCATATTATTACTACATCTTCCATCACCATGTTGTAGTCATTTTCTAGTAAAAATGTTTTTCCTTACTTCATAAGATGACATTAACAAGGTCGTCAATGTAATATCACATAGTTTTATATGTATAAACTGCCAAATATGATTAGCCAAATGTCAACTAAACCACCTTACATATCCTCTCATTGATGTAATCATTTGTAATTTCAAACTTCAATCAACATTGACAACTAAACTTCATCTATGCTTCCTAATGAATCCAACCCGAATGATAAGAATCAGGTATGGTGTCCAACTCCAAATTTTGAACCAAATTGGCATAAATGAGCTTCTTCTTGTTATTAGTGTCAGTGATGTTATTAATATCATCTTGTTTGGCACATATTCTTAATAACTAATCATATAGGTTTGATTAAGATTAGTGATTAATAACAAACAAAATTTACTTTTAATATGAAAATATCGCATGAGGTGTACTTCATTAGTGTTTCCACCTCCCCAGGATATATTCCCATTGCGACTATTTGACATTACAACTCTGTGGTGTATTACTACTTATATTATGGATAGCTTGAATTCAAATTATGTCACTTCTTCTATCGATCTTCTATGTACCCACTGAATAGAATTCTCGGTGTATAAATTGCTTGAACATACATCAGATCACCTATTAATAGTCCTTCATCTTTAAATGGGCATTTTATCATTTCGGGGCATCTTGAATTAACTTTATGTAGGTGTAGACAACTTTATTATGGGTTTTGTACTCGTATAAAGTGAAGTAAATCTCTAATTGGTTAATCCACATATCTAACTTCTTGACATCAACTATTCCATCATAAATAGGATTCATTGCTTTGGCTTCTACATTGAATTATTGCATCCTTCCTTCATGAGTAATAAGACATATCCTTGTATTCAACATCTTTGATCATGTTTAGTTGGCTTCTATCAATTATAATTAGACAAATTAAATCATAGTTTACTTAATATAACTGTTGTGTCCTAGAGTATATGAAGCAGTAAAGAAATATAAAGCTTAACGTCTTAGCTTTGTATAAAGATCCATCACGCAATCAGATAAGAGAGGGTGTTGCATTTATAGGAGACGCCAAGATTGTTATGTGAAAAACCCCTGAAAAATGGAAAAAAAATCACGGGACCTAGTCCAATTAGAATGAATCTACTAATATTGCAGTTGATTACAAATTAGGCCATTTTTGGGGGAAGGCCTTAACTTGATGTACATCTTATATAGTAAATTACATGATGAGAATACAAAGAATCACCACTAATGTGTTTGTTTGGTTTGAAGGACTGTAGTCAGTGGACGACGTAATTTAGAAGGATCATAGTTGGCAGGCGACAGAGGTCATAAAGATCGTTGTTTGGTGACGGAGGTCGGAAGGACTGTAGTCGGTTGGCGACATAAGTCGGAAGGACCATAGTCGGCGGGCGACGGAGGTTGAAAGGATTGTAGTTAGTGGACGACGTAAGTCAGAAGAACCATAGTCGGTGGCAGGGGAGAACTCCGCATTAGATGATATTTAAGCAAAACTCCAAAGTTATTTGGAGACCAGACATAATTCCGGTGTTACTTATAGATCGGGCGGAACTCCGACATCACTTGAAAGTCGGGTGAAACTCCGACGTGACTTGAAAGTCAGGCGAAATTCTGGCAGTGGTAGAGGAATAGTTTCTTCCCTCCTAGCATTCTCTTCTTCTTCCTTCCATCCCCTCTCAAAAGAAATGAGGAGCTATTTTTTTTTTTTTTTAAGGATGACATGACCCGTAAATAGAAGGAGGATCAAGAGCAAAGGTGAGTGGTTCAGATGGACGACCGATATTGAATCCTTTGATTGTTGACCATTCGTTAGACATTTGAAGTTTTAATGATGTCAGAATTTGGTGATCTTGGGCTTGTTGGATTTGTTTCGTTGAGCCGCTCGATTCGACTATAAGCACATCATGTTTGGAAACTGTTTGGTAACTCAAATTGTGTTTCAAACCTTCCAACAACGTTTCGGTTCCTCGATTTGGACTCGTTGGGGCTCATATTGAGTTGAATTTGGTGTCGTTGGGTTGGTATTTCCATGATACTCAGTTTGACTATAAGTTTGCTGAAATTAGAGTTGAGATGATCCCGGATTTAATTTTTGAAGTTTATAACTTGATTTTTGCCTCGAAATTTGTGCTCAATCCAGGTAATTTTTTAAAGATATATCAATAACGTTATCATTAATCATTAATTTATAATTTATTATGCTAATTGAATAATCGAATGGATTTCATTAAATTAAATAAAATATAATACTAAAATGCTTAAGTTCATATCTTTTAATTAATTTAAATTTATTTTTAAAGCCTATTTACATTTTTAATATATATATATATATATATATATAATCAATTGTAATTAAACTACTTTAATTATACCTAATATTAAATAGCATCTCAATTAATTATTAAGGAATAGTTTATGAACCTAATTAAACATAATAACACCTACTTGATCAATGTAAATCACAAAGAATATCACCTTATTTAAGTAATTATTTTTTAATTAATCAATATTAACTATTAAAATTAATTTTTTCAAATAATATATTCAAGTTAGGGTGCACCCACTAATATTAATATTTCAAAATTTTCTTAAAAGTTACATGTTAAAAAATTTGTGCCAATAGGGCTGGTGTTTAATATCTTAGCTATTGGCGAAAATCTAACCCGCATAAAAACCATTATAGGTGGCCAAATTTTTTTTTTTTTTATAAAAAAAACATGGAATCTGAAAAAACTATGAGGCCTAGCCTAGTTGCAACAATATACTTTAGAGCATGAGATGGAAGAATCCTCCATTCCTCACATTTGGAGAAAATAGGATTTTTCAAGTGAAAATAATCTTTGGAGTTTTATTTTTTATTGGAAATTACGAAAATATGATGTCCATAGACAGGAGATTAAAGCCCAACAATAGGGTTAAATATTGATAAAAGTCTGACAAGGGTGGTGGTGATTGTTGGTGGTGATCATCAATGATAATAACTAGGAAATGCAAGAGAATTTTTTAGTTCTCTGAGCTCTTAAACCTCCTTTATGTAGTGTATGGAACTTTCTTTATTATAAACTTGTCACAATGTACCTAATTCATGAAAATATAAATATGTTCTACTTCGATTCCCACATAAAGTCTTATAACTCTAGACAACTCTTGCTCAAATTCCAGAAACCCTAGGCCACAAGGTGAGGAAATTAAGGGGTTATTGTATAAGGGCCATAAGGCGTCGATAATGTCGCGACCCAGCCTGGTTAGCTCGTATAGACGAGGCGGGAACGGAATCGGACGTTTAGAACAGTTCACTAATCATATTGCATGTAAATTTTTTTTTCTAAAAGACTTCAATAGAAACATAAAAGCGCCTTTAAACTATTCATTTCATTTCAAAAGAATGTTCATATATGTACAAGGTGGTTACAACATTTAACTATTCATGCTTTGACAAAATTACCCAAAAGAAAAGTAATTACAACTAGGAAAACAATATAAGAACCTGTCACCCGGAGTACGACAACTGTAAGTAAACCTTGGGTGATCCGCCATCACTTATGAGAAGGTTCTCCTGAAAATTTTTCAAAGCTAGGGAGTGAGCTACGCTCAGCAAATGACAACTACATCTAAAGTTCATGTGCAAAAAAAAGAAGACAATATGTAGGTTGAATTTATTTCATCGAATTCCTACGACATTGAAATTTAACTTTAGTTCGTCGCAGCGCATCGAAATGCGTGCAACGCACTCAAGTGACGAATTTCGGATTTTACAGATAAGACCGTCATTATACGAAGAAGAAAAAGTTAATGAGATGTTGAGGATTTACAATAGGGGCTATTTAGCTGATGTAGGATTTAGTAAATCCTGTGCACGTGAATTTAAATCCCTAGATAGTTAAATCATGAAAATTACTTGAATGTTGGACGTCAAATGTGATTAAATTCTCAAAATTTATTTGGCTATTTCTTTCTGAATTTAAATAATGCTGATATTTTATTATATTATCTTATGTCAATATTGATTAGATAAATTAAATCATTGGCTAACATCTTAATTAATCACTACTTAAATATTTTTCTAAGTTTTTTTTCTTAATTAATATTAAATATCAATGTAATATTTTTCTATGTTAATTTAACAGTAAATTGTATTTAACGAAATTAAATAAAAATATTATTAATTTATTTAAGTTAAAGTCTTTTTAATTTAATGATATTAATCAATAATTTAATTTATTTATAACTATGATTTGATTAAATATTAATAATTTTTATCAAATTTAATTATACAACTAAAATATAATTTTGATTAACCATCAATTGATAATTTATAACATCAATTAAATATAAGTACCTTTATTTAATCAAATTAATCGTAAATAATATTAAAAGTTTAATTTAATTAATATTAATTACCAAAATTAATTTCAGTAAAACTTGTATTTAAACTTTAACCAAACCCTCGTCTCGCTCCACTTCCTTTCCGCGCCTACCCTAAACCCTTGTAGAAAAAGCGAATTTGTGAAGGGAGCTCGCCTACCCGAAACCTTCGTCGGATAGAAGGGAGAAAGTCGCGACGGGAGGTGGCCGGCGAAGGTTAAGATGTTTGCGTTTCTGTTCGTCTGAATTCCATAAATCTGAGTCGATCTAGTGTTCCGTCGCTCGCTTGTTCTCGCCATTCAGCTAGCATTTGATCTCTCCTTTTCTCTCGCCATGGCTAAGAAGCAGCAGAAAGGTGGCCAAAGGGAGGAGAAGAGAAAATACAATCTTTCATCAAAGGATCTAGAAGACGATCTTCTCGGAGAAGTCTCCGACACAGAAGAAGTGGATGAAGACGAAAGCCAGGCATCAGATATCGAAGGCGATCAATCTGAGTCCGAGGTATCATCTGATGGAGACCCCTTCGCTGACGACTTCCTCCGAGATGGCGACGAAGGTATGAAATTTATTCCCTTTCTACCTTAGAGCAAGTGGTTTAACGCCCTCTTTGAATTATTTGTAGAGGGGCGAGATGATTCTGGGTTGGAATCGGACGAGTCCGACCTGGAAGCGAAGTCGAGAGCGATAGACGAGGCCAAGGCGATAGCTTTGGTGGAAGCTGAGGAGGAATTGAAGTTAAATATAAAGGAGGAGTCGGACGAATTTAGATTGCCCACCAAAGAGGTCACCTCTGCAAGTTATTATTTTTTACTTATAGATTTGGTATATTGTAGTTTCTAGAGCTGTGACTTTAATATCTTTTGTGAATTTTGGTACAGGAGCTAGAAAATGAAGCCAAGCAGCCACCAAACCTTCAAAGTTTGCAAAGAAGGATTAAAGAGAGTGCGTTTTTTTTAATTGAATTCTCTTCTTCAGAACTTCATTAGTGTTTTATTTGCAATACCCATCTTTGTTTTTGGTAATTTTATATGTTATTAAGATTTTCCTGTATTATGTCAAGTAGATATTTTTTAAATTTTGTAATATATTTGTTAAGCTCTCCTTTTTCGCAGTTTCCCGCGTGCTGTCAAATTTCAAGTCTCTAAGGCAGGAGAATACTTCTAGGAAGGAGTATCTTGAACAGCTTAAGGCTGATTTATGCTCATATTATGGTTACAATGAATTTCTCATTGGCAGTTTCATGGAGGTCTGTCTTTGGCTTTCTATTATTATTTTTTTAAATAATTTTGCTGGCTTCTACAGCCCTTTGAAGTTCTTTAATTGAACTTTTGTTTTTTTTTTTTTAAATTTTGTACTCTAGATATTCCCGGTTGTTGAGCTTGTTGAGCTCTTGGAAGCTTTGGAAAAGAATCGTCCTGAAACACTGCGAGCAAATACCTTGAAGGTACGCTGGGTTTGCCTATGTGCTTTGCATTATATTTCACCAGAACCTCACTGTTATTCAATGATTTTCGCTATAGTGCTAGAATATTGAACATAAATCATGATATTGTCTTCATTTTTTTTTATCTGATGGTGCATTGTAGACTCGGAGAAGGGATCTTGCAGCTGTCCTTCTTAATAGGGGAGTAAACCTTGATGCAATAGGGAAGTGGTCTAAGGTAGCTGCTTTGCACAATTGCAGAGTGCCCAACTTGTTTTCTATATTGAGAATCTAATTAATCTTCCATGATAAAAAACAGGTTGGGCTAGTTGTCTATGATTCACAAGTGCCTATTGGTGCAACTCCTGAGATTATGGCTGGTCACTACATGGTATGTTGGTTTGTAGAGTATTTTGAGATTGTTCTCTCCACTAAGTATAATTATTCCAACTTTTATTTGATGCAAAATTTATATAGATTTTGTAATACTTCTAGAGACAAGGTGCAAGTTCATTTCTACCTGTTATGGCCCTTGCCCCGCAGGAGAAGGAGCGAATTGTTGACATGGCGTAAGTTTCTGTATGCCACATGATTCTCCTCATTACGGTTGCATGAATGCACAAATTTACATATCAGCCATAGGAGATTCAATATGATCTGCGAGACATTTTCATATTATATTTGACAATGATAGAACTTGGTCATGTATCTTGTGATGAGTTTTTATTGCGGTTTTGAACTTTTGGCGCGCCGTTTGCCAACTATTCTCCTAAATCCTTTTTGATATTTTTTAGCATGGAATTTCTTTAGTTTATGCCGCTTTAAGCTATTCAAGAGCTAAATATAGTTTAGTCATATTATTATGGTTGTAGCATATGAAAGAAGGATGCTTTGCACTCTTCAACAGCCATGTGAATGGTTCTTCAAATGCATTGAAATGTGATGGATGGATTGAGAATCAAACATGCATTTCTAGTTCAACCAAGCTGATCCAGTCTGTTGGGGTGATGGTGAAATAAAAACTATTCGTCTCAAAGCTTTTATTTGATTCTGTTTGCTAGGCTGCACAAAATAACTCTTTAACGTTTCCACTTATTTGAGACAAGAAATAGAAGTATAGGAGATTGGCTGAATTGAAATGTGAATATTTTGAGCAAACAAGCATCACTACTTGAGCCGGAGGGTTGGGTGGGGTGCATAGTTGGTGCAAAATAAGAAAATCAATTAGTTGCTTCAACTTAAAATGCACACATTTGATGCCCATTAAATGTATTGCCAAGTGTTTTTTTTTTTTCTAATTCCCCATGTCACCAAGGAAGTTCATTGCTGTGATTTCTCAAAAGCATTCAAAAAAGTTTCGCTATCCCGAATAGTTGGGACAAGAAGAACAATGAAGATGACGAATCAAATGATTTTCACTAACCTGAGATCTCTATGACCTTTTTAGGGGTTTTTAGTATATTTCAAAAAACAGTTTGATTCCAAATTTGGAGCTGCTTGAAGAATAAAAAAAGAAATTATAGTTGCAGTTGTAAAGGTTGCCTACTGTTCTTTTGAAATAATCAAGAATTTTTCATTTTGTTATTTCATATCCATGTACGGCTCAAAGTATTGAAGGTATGTTGTCATGGAGTGTAGTGGGGTCTTATATTTAATACTGTTAGTCTGTTTGAATTATATAAATATTAATATAAAAGGCTGGATACATGCAAATTAAAATTTTCTGGAAATCTGAATTAGTCTAATGTTGAAAAAGAAATTGAACCTGATTCTTTCATAGGAGTTGATGACAAAAGTAAATGCATTCCAAGTAAGATAAGAACTAATAAGATTTAGGCATTTGAAAATTTTGAAATTGCAGAGCCTAAATTTTTTCCTCATTGCCCTTTCTGTCTTTGATACATGCATACATAGGTGAAGAAGAAATGCTTGTGATAACTCCAGAAATGAAAAATCATTTTAGTAATATGGTTAATGCTTATTTTAATTTACAAATTGAGCTCCGAGATGACTGTTTCAATCTCTCTAAAAGGTTGTTATTTTATCTCCTTTGTTCATGATACGCATCTATTTACAAGGTACACTAAGTACTGTCAATTTGGATCTTTGCTTGCTACATCTTACAGTTCTGCATATGCTTAAGCTTATTTATCAGTTTTTAAGCGTCCGTTGCATCCAATCTAAAGCTTAAAATTGAAAAATGAAACCTTATTCCAAAATGTATTAAGAGTTGCATTCTGCAATTTCGACGCTTCTGTCCGTTCTTCCAAAGTTCTAATGAGTTGGTATGTATGGAGAAAATATGTTTCAATTGCGGTTACACGCACTAGAAGCTTTTTAATATATTATTGGTTTTGAACAGGAAGAGCACTTTTCTAGTTGTTTCTGCATACTTTAATTTTGTGAATACTTTATGCTTCTGCAGTGCTGCTCCAGGTGGCAAAACAACATACATTGCTGCTCTCATGAAGAATACTGGTGCGTGACTTCTAGCAAAACTAACATGATTATCATTCTCTCCCATACATGCCTAGTGACTTCTGCAAGTTTTTTTCATTCTGCATTTACAATGTATCTTTGTTTACATAGATTTGGCAGTGTATGGTGTTATTGAATTTGCATGCATGAACTTGGTAAGTAGTTTATGTATGTGCTTCGAGTGTAGTTTTACTAATTATTAATGAATTGGCTTCGATTTCTCTTGTTTTTTTTCATTTCTTGTATTAAATTTGAACATGTTTGTTCTTTTAATTAAACTTACTCCAAACCCTTTTTGATTGTTTCTTTGAGTTAGTGCCTTGTTCTTTTTCTTTCATATTAATTTAGCTATTGTTGTTAAATGCGAACAAAGCACTCATTTAGATGTCAGTTGAGATGTCGTTATAGTACCTCACTCATTGTCCAATTGAGAGTTTGGCTTAAGGTGTTAGGAAGCTAGGTCAACACTTTGTTTTGATGTTGATAATTTGACATAGGGTTAATGTGGAAAGAACATTAGTTGGAAAAATAAGAATATACACTAAGAAACAAGCTAGATCAAATGTATCTACCTATGTTTCAAGTTATAAAATAATCAATCATAATGATTAAGAGATTGAGTCCAAAAAGAAATTGGATCGAGTGATTTAAATAAAGTTATAGGGATTAGAGCATGCATGATGATGCATATGGAATAGATAATAGTGAAGATAAGATTATCCTTCTGCTATTCATGTAATAAAAGTAATTTGATCCACATGCACTATTATCCCTCTTCTCATCTCCTTAGCCATGATGATTCCTAAATAAGGACGGGAATAATAAAAGTAATTTGAACTTCTAATATTAAGTGTAAATCACACATTCAATTTATAAAGCTAAACCATGAATTATGGTTTTATGTAAGTGTTCAATTTTTTAAACCCATAATTAATTATGAAGTTATCAAACTTTTTGTTCCAATGCCTGGGGGTTACTTTAGTTTATGCAAAATACTTCAATAGCCAGACATAGTCTATTTTTCATGCAATTTTTGGCCCCTTGGTGATTGTTGCATATGACTATTGTCATTTAAATCACCTTGGAGAAAAGTTGTCTTCAAATCTAGCTGTTCCAACTCTTGGTCCTCTAGTGCAATTGCTATTAATAAAGCAGATGGAGCTATGCTTAACAATATGTGAGAAAATCTCCTTGAAGTTCAAACTATTTTTTTGATGGTAGCCCTTTGCAATTGATCATATTTTGTGTCTGATGTTATCTTCAATTTCAATTCTTTTGCATTTGAAGATACATTTGTAGCCAACAATCTTTTTTCCTTCAGGGAATTAAACTTAGGATACCAAATTTTAAGTCTTATTTTTAATAAAGACTTCTCTCACTTAACAATTGTTGTGGTTTGATTCTCTACCACTAATAGCTTCCTCAAAAGTAAATGCTTCTTGATCACCATAGACTCTATAACACTTAGCATAAGCAACCTGATGAGAACTAGAGGAATCCTCATAACTAAGGCTTCGTTTGTGACAACTTTTTTACTGTTTATTGAAGCAACTTTTTAGTACAAAAATTTTAATTTTTATACTAAAAAGCTGCTTCAAGAAGCAATAAAAAAGCCGTCCCAAATGAAGCCTAAGTCTCTAAGGTGCTCTAATATGCCTTTTGCTCCTTTGAGAAGCATTATCTTTCATGCAGCATTACTCCTCGTAAGGTCTAGGCATAGTGGGCGATTATGGTATGCTTTTGATTGTTCATGTTGAATCTTAGAACTAACTTGTCTTTTTTAACTTTGTAATCTCCTCCCTAATTATGATTTGGTAATGATTTCTGCTAAAAATGTTTAACTCATTGGAATGAACTTCCCTGTTGATCAAGAATCCATATGAGTTGGTATCAATACACTAAAGCTTTTATCTTTTTACTGCATTTGCATGTCAAAGAAATACACGCTTCTTGGCCTTAGGGCATAACGGCATAACTTATCCTCTTTGAGATAAGCATATATAGGGTATTCAAAGACACTTGAATTGAATTATCTAGAGGTTGACTTGTCAGTATCTCCGTAGCTCGTCCACTCAATAATAGGAGGGGATTTATTCACTAAGTAGCATATAATGTTAATTGACTCTCGCAAATTTTTTTGCTCAAATCAACAATAGAATTACATACGTTTGACCATCTGCAAGAGACTTATTTCATCCATTTTTTACATTCTATTTAGGTGTACTAATCACATTCTTTTTTTTTTTTTGAAAAGCTTTCCTTTTGACAAAAAATTTTAAGCTTCGAAAAAATAGCCCTAAGCTCCATTATTATTCTTGATTTTTTTCATTTTTATGCTGCATTCTTTTTACGCTGCATTCCTTTTACACTGCACTCCTTATTCAGGCAACCAAACAACCCTTAGTTTATTCCTTTCACTTCTTTAATGTCTAAGATATATTAATCTTTTATTTAGTATGAAAACACATACCTTTAATGAAAAAAAATTCTAGGAAGATAAGCATGTATTTTATTTTAACCACAATTTGATTGAACACTAGGAGCCCACAAGTTAGAATGAATATATTCCAATGTACCTTTAGTCATTTGAACTCTTACAAAATACTTCAATTTTTGTTGCTTACCTTGAGAAGAATGCTTACAGAGCTCACATGCTCCCATCTTTTGACTGCAAAATAAATATTTTTTGCTCCGCTCAAATAGGCCCCGCTCTGATAGATAAGCTCCAATTTTTTAACTGCAAAATAAACATTTTTGCTCCACTCTAATGGCCCCAACTCTATTAGATGCCCAAGTATTGTATGTCATAATCTAGTTAATTCGTCTTAGGGTGAAACTGATACATCACCTATCATTTTGTCGGAAGTAAATATTATCTATTTTTTTCTCATCAAAATTATGACACATTTAGAATAGAACTCCACTTTCAACAGTGACTATGCACCTATAGCGGTCCAAACATCCCAAAGACAACTTTTTTCTTCAAAATTTACGCATGTATGGCCTCTTTGGCTCTTGCAAATCCTCATAGCTCTATAATGTGGCTTAGCCTAAATTTTCTTTACCCCAATAAGCCTACAGGTCATATCATTCCCTATAAGGTTATTTCTACCATTGATAATTCTTTAAAAACTAAAGCAATCTCTGTGAGGGGTTACGTTATGAATATCCAAAATCAGTTTTCAGTTGATAGTAAAAGAAACAAAATAATCTACAATTGTTAGAACTAGATTAGATTCATCTTTTCCTCCTCAACAGATGCTGCTTCAGAACTGGAATTGGCTATTTAATTATCTTTTCCTTTGAGCTTTCCTTGCAATAGGTTGCATTTATATTTTTGGTATCTAAGCTTTTTAGTAGTAATGATACTATCCTTTTTTGCACTTTGATTTTGATCTGCTCATTTCCTTTTTATTTACTTTCCCAGATCTTATATTGGTCATCACAAATGCGCCCTCAACATGGATTTGACCTTGAACCTTATTTCTCAAATCTCAACTCATGTGATAAAACAGTAAAATTCACTTGTAGATAAAATTGTCCTTTCCATTCAACAGAATGTTGACAAGTGGCCTATATAGAGCAAAACATGATCAACGTCTTGTTTTCCTCTCAAATCTTCACATTTGGATTTGCCAGATTCAAAAATAGCTTGATGCAGGCATCCAAGTGCTCTTGCAGTGATTCACCCTCTTTTATGCAAAATATTTATATATGTTACTTTAAAGTGGAGATGCTTGGTATGTTTTGCTTTGAAATGGCATATTTTGACGGACTTCATCTCCCAAACTGAGGATGTTTGAACTAAGTTCTCTTTGATTTTTCTCCTTATCTTTTCTAGTTTAGGAACCCTACCCCTCCAAGCTTTAAGCAATCCCTCTTAGGAAAAAGATGGTCACATTTTCCTCTTTTAATGCTGAAATTATTGTTCCCATTGAAATTCTATTACTCATATTTTGTATTGATGGCAAAAAGCCTTAATGATATTATGATACTTCTCTTAGGCTCAACACGACTATTCTAATTCTAGTTTTTTTTGTGCAGAGTGCCAAAGAGAGCAATCAAATTAATATAGGAGAAACAAAACTGATGCAATTTGCATTTATATGATAGAAAATGATAAATTCAACCATAGACATAAGAACACCAAGATTTATTTGGTTTTGTCAAAAAATGACCAACATCCATAGGGCGAGGATGTCCATATAAATTCACTGTAAAAAATTATAGCGGGTATAAATTAAGAAGAGTAACAAAGTGATCAAATTATCTTCTCAAATATCCAACAAAGTAGTGAAGAGGATCTCAAAAAACTTTGAATCAAAAGAGGAATGGGAAGAAATTTTCTTATGCCAAATTTCTTTAACAAAAAAGTTTTTTTTTTTTGCTTGATCACTTTTGTGCAAGAAAAAAATGCTGTATATCATTGATGTCCTTCTAGTAATCTTGCGCCCATTGCTTTCAGGTTTCTTTAATAGTATAATTATAGTTTAAAAGGGTTTTTTTTTTTTAAATGACATTTAAATTTGATGCAGTAGCAACACAACATTTTCATGAAGTTTTATGGTAAAACTTTTATCTTTGAATGAGCTTATGCCAGAAACTTGTTGTTAATCTCCCTGTCACTCTTCCGTCTAAATTCTCCTGAATATGCATGTTTTTTCTTTCTGGAATTTATGCTTATAGTTTCTATTTTATTAGGTATAATTTATGCAAATGAGTTCAAGGAAAAGAGGCTGAAGTCATTAACAGCCAATATCCATCGCATGGGAGTGACAAATACTGTTGTGTGCAACTATGATGGAAAGGAGGTTAGTTTTGTTGTCTGTACTAAATCAGAGTGGTCGCCATTACATTAATGTGCGAGCTTTTAATGCCTTAGATCTTCATTTTCCAGATTTGCTAGTCTGAAATATATTTTTTTCTTGAAGTTTCTGCAAATTATTTGAAAACAACTTGATATTTTTCACTATTATATTGGTGCTTATATATATGCAACTAAAGGCAGAATATAAATGAGATAATGGGGAGAATGTCCTCTATTAAGAGAATATATTACTAAGTAAAGACATGGTGTATGATAATTACTAATTTCTAATCTCTAAATTTCTACGATAACAGTTCCATCATGTTAGCTTTATTTTCTAAACTTCACATTATAGCAATGTTGTAATCTCGTAATTTCTTGTTTTCTAGTTGTTCATCTTTAAAAGCTTCTGCGGACTTTGTGTTCTAGTTGTTAGTTAATACTGGTTAAGTTGGAATCTGCTATGTCTAACATCTTGTAGTTTTGATTTAGTTGCCCAGAATTTTGGGAAGCAAATCTGTTGATAGAGTTTTGCTGGATGCCCCATGCAGTGGTACTGGGGTAAGATTTTTTAAAAAGATCATATTAACTCTGTAAAGGATTTGTTCCTTTTTCTGTATTTCATGTTAAAATGGCAAATGTATTGATTCTCTTGCATTCTTGAAGATCATATGGAATGAGCCATCTGTCAAAACCTCCAAGGCCATCGAAGATGTTCGAAACTGTGCTTTTCTGCAAAAGGTAAAATTTTTAATTTTGAATACATGCTGATTGAAAACAAGATATTTTTATTTAATACATTCATCTACCTTAGATTAAATATATATTTTCTCAGTGAAAACATGAAGAAAAATAATGTTCATTTCTTCATTTGTAATCTTGGGCTTTTAGACCCACAAAACAAAAATAGCATTTCGTGTATTGATTGCTAAGCTGTTTAAGATTGAGCTTCATACTCCCTTTCACACACATGCAGACGCATGAACGCTCATATCAGAAAAAGATAACTGAATATTTTTATTATTTATCTATTGCAAAGAAGATATGAAAATTTCATAGCGGAAAGGAAAAATAATCAAAATCCGAATAAAATGATAATAAAGTAATATCAGGAATTTTGTTGCATGTATAATTGCAATAAAATTTTTCTAAAGAAACTTAGTTTGCTATGCCAAGTAAGTGCATTTGAATACCAAGCTATGTAATAAAACTGAGTCCAAATAATATGATGAAGACAACAAATAATGGAACATAAAAAGTACCAATGTATACTAGTTTAGCAGATAATGCCTGTGACGCTGTGACTGTAAGTTGAAAGTCTAAATGGAGCATTAACTAGCATTATGCCTTCTGGAGCTGAATGAATTACAGAGGGCAATTTAAATTGCTCCATGAACATCCTTCTCCGCATACCTACATTTGCTAACAGTATACATCCTAGAATTTCCACTTGCATGTCTTAGCTTTTATATAAACTAAATACATTTTATATGGACTAGTCCATAGTTCCTACATGTTTGTCCTTTTATTGTGCAGCCTTCATTTAAATTGACATTCTTGCATTGCAATCACACTGTGTTAGACCGGCCCCTAGTGGACTGGTCCAGCCGGCCCCTTGGGCCGGTTCACTTCTACAACAAGAGGGGCAGCGGAAAGAGGGGGAGAGAGAGAGATGGGTGGGGTCCACTTGATTTCAAATTCAAATTTGGAGCCAAAAGAGGGGGTGGCAAGGGCCTTTAGGTCTTTTTGTCTTATTGTTTTAATTATGTGCCTTTAAGTATGGAATGGAGATTAAGGTTAGGGTTATGTTTTGATTATTGGTTCTTGTGAGGGTTGTTCTTGGTGTCTTGGGCTTTAGACTCATCTAGAGATTGGGAGAGACAATCCTCCTCTCGAATTGAGGATCAATTGTATCTTTGTTTTTGTTGTTTTCGTTAGTTCTCTCTTTTGCAATCCAATTACAATTTTGAGAGTTTTCCACCAGTTTTTATGTGATTCTATTGTTGTTTTTTTCCTATTCTTGTTAGGGTTTACTTTGAAATATTCAAGTATTTCCTATCACACTGCTGCTCTTGACTGAAGTTACAGCTCAAACTAACTTAGAGCTCCTGAATAGCAATCTATTTTAGACTTTTCAACAATCACCAATATTATTTTTTATGTATACTCATGTCCTTAATGCTGATGTAATTCCTTGATATGTTGTTTGTTTGTCCTGTGTTGGTCTTAGATTTTTTGTGCTTTGTTTTGATATCTTTGCAGCAACTGATTTTGGCAGCAATTGACTTAGTTGATGCTAATTCAAAATCTGGAGGATATGTAGTATACTCAACATGCTCCATGATGGTTGAAGAGGTTCTTTGTCTCTTAATAATTTATGAGATATTTAAATATTCATTGCTAATTTTATTGTTCTATTAATCCACCCTTTACATTTGCAGAATGAAGCTGTGATAGACTATGCTCTTAAGAAGAGAGATGTGCAGGTTGTATCCTGTGGATTAGACTTTGGTCGCCCTGGGTGAGTTGATTTTCAGTTTGCCTTCCATTTATGATGACACAAGCACAACTTTTAATGAGATTCTCTTCTAAACAGATTCATACGTTTTCGCGAGCATCGCTTTCATGTGTCTTTGGAAAAGACAAGAAGGTTCTACCCCCATGTGAACAACATGGATGGCTTCTTTGTGGCTAAGGTACTAATTCTTTCTAGATTTTTCTGTGTGCTAATTTTGAATGACTTTGCTAGACACATTTGGTCATTGTGAATTGTGATCAATAAATCTCATTCTTGTTTGCGCTTATGTATATTATTTTCCTTGCTCTTGATATTCTTTTGTTCTTTATGGCCTTATTATTTGTAAAAAAATATGTTTGTTGTGTACTATTAGGTTATGCAGTTAACTAAGTTTTTTTGCCACTTATTAAGGTTGAGTTTGAATTTGATCTAAAAAGCACAAACTCACAATATCAGTGCTGGACACCTTGCGAATGCTTGGACAGTCTTGGGGCAATTGGGCAAGCTATTTGACATATTCTGATATTATACTTCAAAACTGAAACTTCCTGGACACTTGGGGACTTTTTGGACAGTTCTTAATTTTTAGGCACTCAACTGACTTAAAAATTTTGTGAACAAGAACATTTTGCTCTTAAGTTGAACTGCCTATATATCATTGTAATTAAGCTATATTTCAATTTACTACTCGATTCATTTTTCAAGGATTCATTTATATCCTAGAAACTTTTGTTTGAGTTGGTTCAATGGTTTTCTTAGTTTTAATGTTTAATTTCATATTATTGCTGTTGATTAAATTCTGATATCAATTAAGCGTATGTTCTTACCCAATTTTACCTATAATTTCAGCTGAAATTTTATGATCATAGAAGAAAAAAGCATATGGATTTCAACTAATACTCATGAGCAATTTGTTGACGCTTGCTTGTTATCAATTGTTGGCCTTTGTCTGACAGTTGCAACTGTAGATAGAGGTGTGGGAAAGTGTAAGTGGGGAGAATCTAAATTATTATTCTCCTGGTAAGTCATCCAATATCTGTCCAAAATTACCAGTTTTGATTCAGAAAATATATTTCACGGTTAAAAAATGGTCTCAATTATACTAGTTTTTATTCATCAAATAAATGTCATGGTTGCAATGAATGAGATCCTTTTTATTGGAGACATCATATAAGAAAATCCAGAGGCAGTCAGGACAAATGACAGTTGTAAGGAAGCTTAGAGGTGGTCAAGATAGAGCACACGCAACATGCAGAGTAATAGGCAATGGCTGAATAAGAAAGATGATGGACCAACCGATTTGATTGAGAGGGAATTAGGAAGTTTCCTAATCAAGAGGGAGATATTTAAGAATGTTCTTAATCAAAAGGGATTAATAAGGAGATGTTTCCTAATTGAAGAGAGCATATTTGGGGGCTAATTTAGAGGGGATTAATTTATTTCTTAATTGAAGATGGCAGATTTGGGGGCTGATTTAGAGGAGATTAATTATGAGATGTTTCCTAATTGAAGAGAGCATATTTGAGGGCTGATTTAGAGGAGATTAATTTGGAATTATTTTCTTATTGAAGAGGGCATATTTGGGGGCAGATTTGAGGGCTGATTTGGGAGGGAAATAATTAAGGAAATAAGAGGAAATTGGTGGAGGTTTGTTTGGATATTTGATGTTTAATGTTTGTTTTAAGTAGGGTGTTTTTCCTAGGGTTAGAGTTATGTGTTGTTTGCTGAAATTAGATTGTTCTTAGGGTGTTTGGGCTGTAGCCGGTGACTGGAGATTTGGGAGAGCCGGATCTTCCTCTTCAATTGAAGATTCACTTGTATCTTGCCTTTTATTTCATAAAACTTTCAATAAAAAAAATGTTCTTGTGTGTTCTATTCTTGGTTTTCTTGTCGTTGGCTTTTTTGAAATTGTTGAAATCAAATTTCAGCCAAGACTTTTCCTAAATTTTTGCAAGCCCTTCCTATCAAATTGGTATCATAGCACTTTTTTGGGAGTTATGATGGCAAGGAAAGTTGATGCCTTAGAAGAGCATCTTAAAGGAAAAGTTGGCCAATTTAAATCGGGGATTGAGGACAGAATGTCATCAATGGAGGAAAAGTTTTCCAATTTAGAATGAATGATAAAGGTGTTGGATCTTCACATCAAAAGACATATCAGCAACAACGACATTCAATTCCTCTCAAGTAGAATGTCAACAAAGCATGAACAAATTTGCTAGAGTAGTTGAATCTGATGTAAATTTTTGTTTAATAAATCCTGCTTATACTGGGCAAGATTCCAAAGTCTTTGTAGTTTCTCAATCTCAAGTGAATAAGAATTCAATGATCTCACTTATGAAGAATCTGGTTCCTATCAGCTCAACATTACCTGTTATATTGACACATGATAGAGAGGTGATTTTGGAGCAACTTCCAAAGAGTGGAAAGGGTGAAGGAATGATTTTGGATCAGGTCAACTCGTAACCCGTGCGAGTTGGGTTCGGGTCGGGTTAACCCGTAATTCGCCGACCCATTTTGACACATCTAATCATTTACACCCATAGTTCCCCATAAGGACAATATATATAATTAAGGACATCTCAAAGATATATTGCTTTTAAGAAATTTTTTATTATTAAAATAGTAGTTTTCTTATTTTTATCAAAAATATTTTCTTGATTTCAAATAAATTCATTTTGAAGATTTAGACTTTAGAATTTCATAACTTATTGTATCAACTTAAAATTGATTTTGAATGGGAGCCAAATGAGGAATGATAGGGTTTTTTGATTCTGAGAAGCTCAAAGGTACTAAATATTATCATATTTACATTTTAATTAGGGAATTTACTCCTAAGAGCCTATGGCACAAAATGTCCAGTTTACCCAAGCAAAGCATCTGACGAAGTTTAGGACAAAAGTATATATTTTTAATGCATACTCAAAGTTAAATTAAATCAGTCATAGAAAATCAAATACAAATTATTATAGAAGATTTTGATGCAACCAATAAATTTAATAAGTATAGCTGAGTTGTCTAAATTGTACAAACCAATTAAATTTATGGAGTTGGCCTATGACTCTTGAAGTTTTGTCTTTTGATACCTTCATGGCTTCACTTGGAAGTTCATTTTTTTTATTCATCATTTTGTTGTTGTTTCTCTTAAGCTTACTCGACTTTCTTAAATATAAATGAATAATATTTGTGAAGTAAAAAGAGTCGACTTTAAATAAGGATCAAGTTTGCCATGCCTACTCAGGGTTTTAGCATGTAGGCAGCACCTGCTAGCAAAATTTGTTAGATGATAGCTTTTTTATTTATTTGCCCATTATGGCATGATCACCTGTATAGAAAAGTATATATCTCTATATTAACACTTAAGAAAAAGTGCTCACAACACAAACTATTTATTAAATAATAATTTCTCATCAAACATTACAACCACATGCAAAAAAAAGAAATTTAGACTTATGATGCCTAAAAGGTTATGTATTTAATACGAACTAGCTTATGTGTTCGCCATCTTATTATTTGGTGTATTATTTTATTGTGTAATAAAAATGTATTAATTTTAATATAAGGGTTATTTACTTATTTTAAGTTTTTTGTGATTTAAAGAGTTTCATATTTTTAAATGGTTATAGAGAACCCTTGGAATGACCACTATTGCTTTGAGGCACGACTGTCATTCATAGTGTCTTGAGATCCCGTGATTTAGATATTACACTTTTTGGAGTGAAATGGCATATCATTGCAACAAAGAAACCTGTGTGATTTTTTTTTTTTATTGATTTTAGTGACTCTCTTAATGTTTGGTTAAAAGAAAGTGAAGCTTGCTTAATTCAGGTCAAGCAAATATTGTTAATGATTTCACATAGGACTTTATGAAATTCACGTAATGGAGCTTGGTAAATTTTAGAACAAATGCTCTAAGTAGAATTGAAGGTTTTGGTTTAATTTTAAAATGAATGATACAATCACCTATTTTGGCAAAGTGATAAAATTTAAAGTTTGGTTTATATATGAAAATCACCTATTTGATCGGGTCAAATGAGTGATATTTGACTTTGAGGCTAATGAGGAAGGAAGACATTTGCTTAATTGGGTAAAGCAAGTGAGCCAATGGTTTTGGGGCCAAAGGAAGAAGTCCTATTTAATTTAGGTTAAATAGGATGGATTATCAGGATTGGATCACATGTGAATGTATTCGTTCACTCAATTTCATGTCTAAGTAAATTATTATGGGTGGTTTTTAGAGTCAAAGAAATTTGATTGA
Organism: Dendrobium huoshanense; assembly: GCA_016618105.1. Lineage (NCBI taxonomy): Eukaryota > Viridiplantae > Streptophyta > Magnoliopsida > Asparagales > Orchidaceae > Dendrobium > Dendrobium huoshanense. The sequence goes on from CM028352.1 coordinate 16,253,804, forward strand.
TCCATCATATTAAGGACAAAAGGATAACGGTTTTATATGATTTTGTGCTACATATGATGATGACCTATTTGCTTGAGTTGGGTTCAAGCAACTGCGATGAATTTGCATATTTTGATCTCTAACTTGGGAGTTAAAATCAATGAAGGAAATCCATATTTTGGGAAGTTTAGGGATGAAACTCATTTGCGTGATTTGGGTCAAACAAATGAAAGGTGTTAAGATTAGCGTGTTATGCAAATGATTGGAATATGATGGACCGGGCTGGCCGGTCCAGCCCACAGCAACACCGGCCCAAAAAGGGCCGGTTCTCACGTACTGCAGGCGGAGAACCCGCCTGCTTGGGCAGACGACCGAAAGGGAGAAAGGAGGCGGGTGGGCAAACCAAATTGAAGAGGGAGGATGAGGTGTTTGCCCTAGGGGTAATTAGATTTTGAGGGGTATGTGAGAGTTAAAAGGGAGTTAGGGTTTATTTTGGAGGGGATCTAGGTTAATCTAGGGCTTGGGAGAAAGCTTCTCTTCTCGAATTGAGAGCATTGTATCCGTGGAAACTTGTAAGTCTTTTGATATTTAAGTTAATGAAGTGTTTGTGAGTGTTTCATTATTTTTCCACTGTTTTTGGGCTGTTTTGACTGGATTCCGAAATTTACACACCAAGTTCCATCAGAATCATTATTGACTTTGAGGTCAAATGAATGAAGAGATTTATATATTTGGTTGTTATTATTTAATAATTCTATTATGTAATACATTAGAGGTTATTTGGGAATCTTAATATATGATTTAGAAAAAGCATTAAAGATAAGAACCTAAATAGAAAGAAGCTTGGATTGACATTGGCTCAATCCCAACCAAGGCAAATGTAAAGCTTGACTGTGGCTGCTTGGTTTCTAGAAAGGTCCCTAACAAATGCTAAGGTCCTTTGAAACTCATTAAAAGATCTTAGAGGATCTTTATGTAGAGCACTAAGCAAGATGAATCCATTTGACAAAATCAAATTTGGGTTTGACCTGAATGACTAAGGATAATTTAAAATTTGCTTAAAAGTAAGAGAAGGCTTCCAAATGAATTCAGCAAATTGAAAACTATTTGATCAATTAGAGTTCTTCAAGCAAAAAAAAAAAAAAACTAGGCTATATTTCTTAGGGATAAGGGTATCGGTTGTTTGTTCTTTGGGCAAGCAAAGTGATCCTACAAACTTAGGAATTGGTCGTAAGAAGTGTTCCGACTTTATTAGACTCGTTAAAAGATTTCTAGGAAACTTTCATATGATGTTAGAGAAATCAAAGCAAAATTAAAATAAAATAAAATCCATTTAGAGAAGGGTCAAATTGGATTTGATCCATGCAAATCCCAAATCATCTTATGATTTGTTTAATGGTGAAGGAGGTTTTCAAATGGATTGAAATGATGAGCTATTACTTGGTTTATTGAGTTAACCAAGTAAGGAAAGGTAGAATTTGTGTCCTATGTAATGGTTGAAACTATTGATTGATTTTGGCTTAAACAAACATGCTAAAAGAATCTAGTATTTGGTTCTAAGGATTGTTGTTGCTCTCTTATATTATTTGTAAATATCTATGTGAGTCTAAGAAGGTACAAAATAAAGAGAGCCGAGATAGGTGAAGATTCAAGATGGGTTTGGTTCAACTTGAATCAAAGCAACCTTATTGTTTGTCTAAGGGTAAACTAACTTCAAGAATGCTCTAGGATTTATGAAATGAAATATTTAAAGCATTAAGAAACTTCAAAACAACATCAATGGTTAGATAGAAAATTCCTAAGAATGTTCCTATTTTTTGAATGTTTTGGATTCATCAAAGATGGCATAACACGCATAACACACCTATAACTCAAGAAATCAAATGAGATCATTTTTGGTATTATCTATTGATTTTAAAAAGCTTATAGAAATTTGGTTTGACATTTTTGAGAATATTATAAATCTAGAGCAATTGATGTCTATTTATTGCTCTATATTTTTGAAAACTATCAAACATGAATTTAATTAATTTCAACCATCTCGTTATGTGAAATATCGACTTTTGAAGGTCTAGAAAAGATCCCAACATGGTTTTATTATTTTCCAAATTAATTATATTCATTTCATACTCTCCAAAAGCTTAAGAAGAATTAAATACTATATAGCAAATGGAAGTTGTTAATATTTTAGATTGTTTTGTCATAACTTAGATTTTGGTACGAATGAAAATAATTTGTATGATGCAAACAAGTGCATAGTCATGATTGAGGTTAAATGACCATAAGAACTTAGGTTTTGATGTATGTGAATTGATAGGTCCAAATATTAATATAATTTCATGCATGAGGGAGGTATCATACCCAAATTTGATAACCCGAATCTTGATCATATTCTCTTTTGGATTCTTAAGTGTGAGAACGGAGAACTAGGGGTATCAATATTTGACACGACACGAAAACCCGACCCGGATCCGACCCAAAAAATTCGGGTTGGACCCGACCCGATTTCAAAACTGGTCGGGTTCGGGTTCCAGAAATTGACCCGTTTAAAAAACGGGTCGGGTTCGGTCTGCCGGGTTAACCCGCCAACTCGTTTAATTTAAAAAAAAATTGAATTCCGCCCGCCCGCGCTGCCCGCTGCGCCGCCTGCGCTGCCCGACCGCGCTGCCCGACCGTACTGCCCGCCCGCGCTGCCCGACCGCGTTGCCCGCTGTGCTGCCGTGCCCGTGCTGCCATGAGCTAGCTGCCACCGCTGCCGCCCGATCCCGCGCCCGCACCCGTGCGCGCCCGCCCGCTGCCCCTGCTCGCTGCCGCCGTTCCGGCGCTGGCAGAACCCAAAACCAGGTCAAACGGGTCAACCGGGTCAACACCGCCGGGTCGGGTCCGAGGTTCGGATTTCCGACCCGTTTGTCTACTCGGGTCGGGTTAGGGTCGACCCGTTTGAACCCGGGTCAGTTTCGGGTTTGACCCGAACCCGACCTGTGACCCGAAATTTGACACCCCTACGGAGAACCATCAATTAAAAAAATCACCAGATTTCATTGTATTAATTGAGAGGAGAACAAGAGTATAGGTTGAAAATAATTCTCCTGCCCGAGAGAAAGAAAAATGAATGACTCTAGCCTGATTGGTGAAGCCTGTGGCTTCAAGTAGTTGAGATCCACCTCAAATGCTAGCATGCCTGCGATTAATTCTAGGTATTATATGAAAAATGTTTAGCTCTGGAATACCTTTCACTGGAAGTCTCTGGAAGTTTTTGAAAACCAATTTGAGTGTGAGGTGGATCGGATATGCCAGTTTGAGCTCAATTTGGTTTGGTTTGGCACAGCCTGATTTAATTTATGTTCTATTTGACTTGATTCAACTCAATTAATGGATTTACGGCCAAATCAAATCAATAACATTAATTAAATTGAATTGATTGATACAATTTAGTCAAATTGAGGTGTGAGTTGAAAATTAAGTTCAATTTCACAAATTTGGATTGATTCGATCCAAAAATTGAGTAACACTTATTCTATCTCAAATCTCCTCAAATAATATGGCAGTTTTCCATTAATAGAAATTGAACATTTCAAAATTTGGTTAAAAATAATATTTTGAATGGGACAAAATAGTGGAAGAAGTATATTTTCACTTTCTTTTTACAATTAAGCTGATTTATTTCCATCTGAAGTAAATTGGACAAAATCGTTAAACTGACCCGACAATTCATTTCATTCAAAATAAACTTTTACCTAATGGGTCAACAAATGGGTTGATTCACTTGGATCAATCCGATAACAAGCATTTAATATTATAATTTTACCCTTAAAAATACTATATTTCGATTTAAATTTAATTAGATTTTTGTTTGCTTGGCACATTAATATTTGCAAAAATTTCCTTAAATCCCTTTGCATTAAACTTTGTTCAACCTTCTAGGCATGATTGGATTTCTAACTGAAATGCTTGCACGTGATTAGAACAATTATCATCATCAAAATCAATATTTATTCAACACATCTCTTCATTCCTTTTTGTGTGGGAGAATGCCATGATCCTAACCATGACACTATTTTCTATGAATTCACCGACTGATTTGAGCCTTTTATTGACGACGGTAGATGCTCTTTTCATTATTTGCAGTTGAAGAAGAAAAGCAATTCCAAACTAGTGACTACCGAACCTTCCAAGGCTTCTGAGGAAGCAGGCGAAGGAATGGATGTTGAAAATGACCTAAATGAAAATACCATAAAAGTCTCAAAGATGGCGATGAAGCAGCAAAATGATGAAGCTTCTAAAAGCAGCACCCTAAGTGATGGGAAAGTTACTATCCAAAAGAAATTTGTTAATGTAAAACATCAAAAATTTATATCTGGCAAGAAGAATATTTGGAAGCGAAATTCAAGACCGGCAGGCAGCAATCAAAGTAATGGAAAAGAATATGACAAAAGAAGCTTGGGCAATGCCAAAAAGAAGCGTAAATTCCCATCAAGAGAAGAAATTTCCAAGGCTAGGTGAGGCCTCATACCTATGTGAAATTATTCTGTGCGGACGCCGAACGTCATTCAAAGATCAAACCAGAATGCGCCACATCACCCTCAGCTTGGTACCACGGCTTGGTACTACTCGGTGCGCTACCGGTATTCGGTACTGTTGATGTGGCGCATTCTAGTTAGTCTCCGGACAATGAAATACGTTCGACGTCCGCACATAATAATCTCTCCATGCCTATCCAAATTCTTCATTATTTATTCCATCAAAGATGTAATTGGTTTTCTAGACTTCTGCAGCTCACAATATTCTTTTTGTGCATATTACTTTGGTCGTTTTAATTTGTCCCTAATGATTTTCAGATGAATTCTTCCCTATATGCTTTCTCTCTTTAAACTTTGACTTGCCTTTATTCTAATTCATGTTAATTTTTCACATTGGAATTTTGCAGGGAAGAGAAGAGAAAAGCTCTGAAGAAGCAAAAAGTTTAAACAACAATAGAATTAAGTTCAAAAGGCTTAGATAGAGCTTGAACGATGACTCTTCAGAAGCAAAATTTTGTGCTGTAATAATGATTTTTGGAATCAAAATTTGTGCCTCATGAGGCTTAAGTTAATTTATTAGCTTTCCTGATGTGTTATTTTATTTTTATTTTATATTTGATGGCTAAAAAGTATTTTATGTAAACATGTGGTCTGCCTCATTTGGCATCCATTTGGAATTTAATTAGTGAGTGGCTAATCACCATTGCAATTTCTTTTATTTCTAGACTTTTTGTAGTTTAATAATTATATAAATGATTTTACATTTGCAGGCTTTAATTTGCATTATGCTTGATTCTTCATGATTTTAAAGGTAAGTGAAGTATAAATTTTAAATAAATAGTTATAATTTTTATTAATCTTAAAGCAATTCAATAAGTGAGCAAAGTCTGATACTGAGTCAAATGGCTATGTTCTTCTGCTATTTCTTAAAAAGATATGGGTGAAATTTAAATGTTTATTAGACATAATTGCGAAAATACCTGCCTTGTAAGAAGTTTTAAGACCGCATGAGCCAAGTTAGAATTTTTTTACTGTCTGGAGGAAGTTTTCCATAATAGAATTGCAACCAGAGAATATACCATCATTAATAATAAAAAAAAAAGAATTTATAAACAAATAATTTTATGTCATGCTATTTTTATATCTACTATTTAAAATTTTAATAGTTTATGTCTATTATTTAAGTTTTTATACCTATTTTTAATATTAAATATGTCATTCATACATTTTATTTTTATCACTCATATTATTATAAGTTTTAATATTTCATGCATATCTGAGTCAAATGACCTTGGCATTTAGAATTACTATATATATATATATATATATATATATATATATTAGGAGAGTATCGAAGTTCATAAGCATGCTTATAGTCATCATGGAAATTGTTGCATCCTGAAGTATTTCATGATGGTAGAGAAATATATAGTTTAACGTCTTAGCATTGTATGAAGATTCAACACAGAAGCAGATATGATAGAGTATGTAGCGTTCATAAGAGACACCAGCATTTTTACGTGGAAATCCCTAAAAAGGTGGAAAAACTACGTGGCCTGGCCTAGTTTGAATGAATTCACTAGTATTTGAAGTCGATTACAAATGAGACCCTTCATTGGGAGGTCTTGACTTGATGTCACAAATGTACATAATATAAAGGGCATTACATGGTGGTAGTTACAATAATCAGCATAGACATGTTTGTTTGGTCGGTAGGACCATAGTTGATAGAGTAGATGTCGGAAAGATCATAGCAGACGACGGAGGTTGGAAGGACCGTAGTCGGTAGGAGACATGGGTCCGAAAGACCATAATAGTAGAGAAGTACTCCGGTAGAAGTTTGGGCATCATGTGGTGGTCCGGGAGAAGTCTGGGCCTCAGTTGGTGGTCCAACAAAATTCCGAGCGTTAGGTGGTGGTTCGGCAGAAGTCCGGGCCTCATGTGGTAGTCTGGTAGAAGTCCGGGTCTCAATTAGTAGTCCGGCGGAAGTCCGGCGAAGCTCAAGCCCTTAAGTCGTGGTTTGGCGGATGTGAGGGCCTCAAGTGGTGGTCTGGTGGAGCTCAGGCCCTCAGGTGGTGGTCTAGCGAAGGTGAAGGCCTCAAGTGGTGGTCCGGCGGAGCTTAGATCCTCAGGTGGTGGTCCGGCGGAACTCCGGCATCAGGCGGTAGTTCGACGGAGCTCAGGGCCTCATATGGTGGTCCGACAGAGCAACGATGTCAGGCGGTGGTCCGGCGGAGTGAGGGCCTCAAGTGGTGGTTCAGTTGAGCAACAACGTTAGGCGGTGGTCCGACGGAGGTGAGGGCCTCAAGTGGTAGTCCGGTAGAGTTCAGGGCCTTAAGTGGTGGTCCGGCGGAGTTCAGTGCCTCAAGTGGTGGTCCGGCGGAGCAACGACGTCAGGTGGTGGTCTGGCGAAGGTGAGGGCCTCACGTGGTTGTCCAGAGGAGCAACGACGTCAGGTAGTGGTTGAGGAGTGAGGAAGCAAGAGCGATCTCCGATCTCTTTCTTGCTCTCTTGCTTGGAGACTTCTTTCAAGAGAAAGGAGGGGTCAATTTATAGATTTATGGAGTGGCATGACCCGTAAATAGGTGAGAAATCAAAGGTAAATGGGGAGTGGTTGGATGGACGGCAGATGTTGAATCCCTTTATCAAGGACCATTTGATGGATGTTTGAATGCCTTAGTAATGTTGTAATTTTGTGATCTTGGGCTCGTTGGATTCGTCTCGTTGAGCCGCTCAATTCGACTATAAGCATGTCATGTTTGAAAACCGTTTGATAATCCAAATTGTGGTTCAAATCTTCCAACAGCGCTTTTAATCATTGATTTTGACCCATTTGGACTCAGATTGAGTCGATTTTGTTGTCGTTAGATTCATATTTCCGAGACGCTTAGCTTGACTGTAAGTTTGCTGAAATCGAAGTTAGGATGATCCCAATTTTAATTTCGGAAGTTTCTAACTTGATTTTGCTTTGAGATTCGTGTCCGACTAAGATAATTTTTTCATAATATATTAGAAATGATCATGCCCTTATATAAATTATTAAAGCATCATGATGGGGAAAATTATTTTGTGAGGAGTCTGGATGGGAAGAATCATCCGGATTATTGCATATTTACTAAGTATTCGCTGAATTTGTAAATACTCATCAAATACTCAATAAATATACAGTAAATCCTCAAATACTTACAACATATTCAGCGAATTTTCATAAAATACTTAACAAATACTCACAAAATATTCAATAATAATCACAACTAAATATTTACTGAGTATTTTCTGAGCATTTATAAATATATAGCTAATACTCGCTAAGTAACATATCTGGACGCCGGTCCGGGGCTCCGCACAGGCTCGGAGAGTCATGCCAGGCGAACAATTAGTTTTTCCTGCTTCTTGCGTAGTATTGGCGGCTTATTTGTGTTACTTTCAAATTATTTTTTTCAGTTTCGGTTGTTCAAGAACCTGAAGAAGGTTGCTGTCCTGAGGAAGAGTTATTCTTTTGAGGCAGACCTGGTGATTATTGTTGTGAAGATGCAACTGATGAAGGCTCCGGCCATTGTTGCGATGAGCATCAGGAGCAAAGCCAGGGACTACAGCATGGAAATGAGGTATTCATCCCTAAATTACTTGTGTTTCTGGCATCAATGGCAAACAATGCTTGTTATATAAATCATGATGATCAAAGTTGTGGTAATCTCAAAAGGATGATTGAATCTTATACAAATTGCTTAGAATCTATGTGAAAAATAGTTATAGTATTTAAGATGGGGTGCGAATGCGTAATCAGTTAAATCAATGATTACAGACCAGATCTACTAAACATGTAAGAAAGATGATTGCAGAGAGTGCAAGCATTGCCTCCAATAGCAGTTATAGCAGCGATAGAGCATGGAGTCAAAGGCAGTCTAGAGCTTATTCTCTAGCCATTTCTCAATTGATGGATATTTTCCTTATTCAACGGCTTAAGCACGAAGCTTACTGAATTACTAAGAACTTACTGGTGAAAAGGAATTATGGGGACCTCACCATTATTAGGCCTTGACATAACATAACGTATGAGTTTGGGCACCAAAAATTTTGCGCCTTGGCCTCCCCTTTTTTAGGAGAGTTTTAACGAGTTAAGTTCCTATGTAAATTTTTAGAAAGCAAATTGAGTTTGAAATAAGACACTGCCTAGAGATTTCGCACTCATTTTGCGAACACTTTATGATATGAGTTTGGGTTTCCTATAGATGCAAGCCTCTATAGTTAATTACCCCTCCCGATAACAATAGAGAACTTTCGATTAAGGTTAGTCATCAATCAAATATGTAATATATATCTAGCATATAGTATCAACGTGAGTTTGGGTGTTTGAAAATTTAACATTTAAAATTAGAAATGCACCATCTTGCACTTAAAGCGGATGGTGGGGGGAATAATGATGAACCTGATCACGATCTTATGGTTTTGTTGTCCCGAGCAATCATGGTCCTTGGTCTACTTACTCAAAGGAGGTAGTCGACCCAACTGGATAGAAGGATCATTGTCAGCACCTATGGGTTGCTTTGTCGAATAGTACCTTGTAGATCTATAGTGAATATTTATCTAAGAGGATAAATTTGAATCCACTTTAGCAAACATAATGTTTTATGCTCTATCGATTATATCCGATTGATTCATATCTCAAAGAACATATGGGCTATGACAGTAACTGTAATACAGTGAAGTCATTGGACCAAGCCACTTAGTCAGAGGGTCACGGTCATAATCATTAGCCACACTGAGCAGTATGGCCAAACCACGAGTTCATTGCGGAGCCATCCAACCAAATCGCTGATTAGAGAATTAATGTTATGCCTTTACTGCCAGGAGATTATTTGAGAATGAATCTTAGTGATATTCTCGATTATACATTAGTTCTTTGTGAGCTGAAGCAGTTTTCAAATTTCCCACCTCAGCAAATTGTTGTAGAGGGTGGATGAGTTTTTCTTTAAGTAATTTTAATTTTAATTTCAAATATTCCGAATTTTATATTTTTGGGATTTTTGAATTTTATGGGCACTTGGATGGCATTTTTAAGTGTTTGAGATTTCCTTCGGTTGAGGTTAACATTCAACATGACAATCATCGAGATATTTATGGGCAATTATATTTTATTAATTGAACTCTGTCGACTCTGTTTGTTTGCCGACAGATGATCAGGTTCATCGTAGGAAGATTGGTGTCGTGCGGGCAGCAGGAGCGTGAGTTGGGGCCGTGGATTAGAACACATAATGGAAGTCGGGCACGAGTGATATTGGGCTCAGCTCGATGGGTTTGCTCATGGAGTTTGTGCAGGGAGCCAATTAGATCGCAATAGATACGGGTTCGGGCAAGCAGGTAGAGGAGAAGCTGGCCGTCACATGAAGACTTTTCTTGATGGAAGCAAGTGGAGTAGTGGCTCTCGATCAAGGCAGGAAAGCATGAAGATCTACTGCAAGGTGGAAATGCAACTGCCAGGAGGTGACTGATGGAAATGAGAGGTAGGTGTTGTTGCTGCAGCAGGTAGAGGCAACAGGTAGGGAAGGTTTTTCTTTTATTATAAAATCTGGATCAATGTGAAGATTGTTAAAGTTTGGTCCAGTTTTAAGTTAGTTGTTTCTTAGGATTATGTTTTAATTTCTTTTGGTTCTTCTTTGTGCAGTCTTGTATAACATTGATTAGAGTTGTTCATTGGTTTGTCTATAAATAAATGTATAAGACTTTAATAGTTGAGAAACCAAGCAATAATATTGCAATTCATTTTTGGCTCTCCCCCTCTTCCCTCCATCTCTCCCTCTACATTCAAGAAGTACAACTTATCCTCAAGAACCCCAACACTTAGCTAGCCGGGGTGTGACGTGTGTCTAAAATGGTCTGTACCGAGAGTCATTATCTTGTGCACTTATTATTTCTTTATAATGTAGTCTTTTCTATAGTCCTCAGACCTCTATAAATTAAGTGTGAAGAAGAATATTTTGAATCTTTTTGCATCCTTTAATACTTGTACTATAGATACTTGAGCTAGTAGATTACTTTTTATAGAATTTTTCTCACTTTGTTTTTTCTATGCTCATATAGGTTCTCTTGTGCACCACTAGAACTTGCTTGCTAGTAAGGTTGGAAGTTATCCAAGTGCATATTTTGATACAACACTTATATTTATGTTATAGTTATTATACAAGAAAATTTTGATCATGTATGCCCCATAATAACCGAAATTAAGGACAAGCATTATCTCATTTGCTTTTTTCTGAGAAATATATATAAAAGTTCATTTCAGACTAAAAGACCATTATTTTATATAAATAAAATTCAAAGGAACCCTTGATTATAACATTAACTTGAACCTTTGAGCTAGAAACCGTTAGACTATTTTTCTTCTCAGCTTCATACTAGTTTTCCTCAAACACAATATTATAAATGTTGTGTTTAAATTTGTGAATTTATTTTGTGCGGATATGGACGCCGTCCGGAGGTGAATCAAAACTCACCGTATCACCTGTTTGCAGTGTACCACGGCTGTGTACTGGATGACATGACGCGTTCTGATTCACCTCTAAATGGTCTGGTATCTGCACAGAATAATTTCTCTAAAAATTGAGCAAAATTGATAGCAATTTCTTTTTTTAATCATTAAGCTAAAAAAGCCAAACCGAGCCAAAATTGGGATGAATCGAAAGTGGATCTAAGAATCAACTAAATTTAAATCAAAATTTAGACAAAATTTAAGCAACTTTGAGTGTTGATTATTTATTAAAAACTCCATCTAACATGTCTCAAGCAGTGAAGAATCCAAGCTTTCAACATATTAAAGAAAGAGAGAGAGAGAGAGAGAATTCTTGTTCACCGTTTTCCTAACATCTTGGTTTATTCATAGGGAGGTTCAGTTACCAACCAAGATGTCTTGGGGTTGAAGCATACGAATGTGATGTATGTGTGTTTTTCTTAATTGGCTCAAAAGTCCTCTCTCTCTCTCTCTCTCTCTCTCTCTCTCTCTCTCTCTCTATATATATATATATATATATATATATAATCAGGTTGTTCACATTTATGCTTAATATAGGGTTAAATTTTTGTTTTAACAAAATTGTTAATATGTTGAACTAATTAACTTAAACTCCTTTGTTTCACCTTCCTAATACAACAACAATTAATGACATGTAAAAGTGACAATTCTTGAAAATTGATGTAATCAAGTATGAAAATTTCTGTATTATGAAGAATTATTGTATTTTTTTAAGCTTCAAACTGCTAGCTGACACTCCATCTCTGCAACTAAGGTCTAAGCAGAATGTATATAACTTACTCAAAAGCATGAAAAATGAAAGTCTCTCCATTTATGCTTTGATATCTTTCAGATCAAACTCTACATCAAAACCTCATGACATCATCATCATCATCATCATGTCTTATTATCCCAACAGTATGGGATCTCCCGTATGATTTTTTTTTTTTTAGTTTCCTTTTCAGTGATTCCTCTTCACCTAACAAGAACTACTAAGGTTATCCAAATTCATGAGCAACATGAAAAAGAAAAAGGAAATAAAACAATCCTGCATCGTGGAGAGACCCATCCCATGATCATTTGGAGCCTCACAGATGTTGATTCTGCAGCCTCCTCCACCACTGGGCCGCCCGAAAAGCAACAGGCGGGCCAGCCCGAGAGAAGAGAGCAGCACAAGTGTGCACCAATCCAACGGCAATCATCACCTTCACCTTCCCTCTCTTGGGGATCAAACGGCTAGAAAGCCTTTGACTCCTTCCTCTGTTCACAAGCTCCCCTGCCATTTTTCTCCTCTTAAGAAAAACCCAGTAGATCAACTTTGCTCTCTGTCCATATATATATAAGTTGAGATCTTCCAGATATGAAATGAAACGGGTACTAAGAGCTTCATGCCATTTTAATTATTTTTCCTTTTAATCGTGTGAATGAATCAGAGCCGTTGATTTCGTGGTCCTAGATGCTAATTGTCTTCGGATGCCTGTATGACACGGAGTGTAATGGTAAGGGTACAGAGTCCGTGGCTTCAGTACAGAGAGTATAGTTTTTGGGGATCTCAATGCGATTGGTTATTGTTCAGCTCAACCCAACTGACGCAGTTGTGTGGTTACTATATTTTATATTGATAGTAGTCAAATCTTTACGGTGCCTTACTGAAAATACAGCTTTGAATTGATTGCAATCGTCAGTTTTAAAGATGTCAAGATCACATAATGATGATTGAATGAGATGATGATTCATCTGATATCTATATTTAGATCATGGTAATATTCATTTGGACTCCTAGATTAAGGTTTTCTTTGAGATGTCTTTCTTATTGCTTTTGAAAACAGCTTAAGATATAGAAAGCTGGTTTATAAGAAAGCTATCTCAAACGAAGCCTAAGATTTTTTTTTTTTTTTGGACCGTTTTTTACCAGTTTTTTTTTTTTTTTTTCTATTTTCAAGAAATTTTTGTACTAGAAAATTACTATTAAAAATAGTAATAAAGCTATCTCAAATGAAGCCTAAAGCTGAAATCACGATTTTTATTTGATCATTATTTTTTCATAACTTTTAATAAATCTTTGTACTAGCAAGCTACTTTCTACGACATCTTTTTAAAAAAAAAAACTGCTTTTATTCATAATTCGAGTCATATGCTCTTCGAATACTCTTCTACCCATAAGGCCATCAGAGCTCATATGCTCTTCGAATACTTCATTGATAAATTTCATTGACAAATGTGGGTGAAAGTATTCCTACATAAATTTATAGATAAATTTTAAACCATTAAATTTATTTTGAGATAAATATAAAATAAATAATTCATTAAAATTTATATTACATTCATCTTAAAATAAATTGACAACTTTAAAATTCACAAGAAAAATTTGATCTATTCTAAACTCATTCATTTTGTTGTATTATAAACATTCATCTTCAACTAGCACATCCACCAATTGCCATCGCTGACCACTGGCCACCAACTATTTGATCATTACACTTTACATTGCCTTCATTTACTTTGAACAAATATATACATTTATTTATTTTATACTCATCTAAGTAATTCTAATAATTCTAAATATTTCAAATACATTACACTTTTTCTATTAGATATATTTCTTTTACCCTAAATTTCTTTTTCACCAAAATAGAAGCCCTCAATTTTTACTTAAATAAACATCACCCAATACATAATACATTCCACGACATGACGCCTCAATTGCCTCTAGACGCATTTGACGTTTGCACGTAATAATCTCTCTGCATTGGGAGTGGTTGAACTAGCTACAAATGACTTGATTGATTCCATCAAAATAGATTTCTTTTCTATTATATAGCCGAATGGCAAGGTCTAGTTTGAAGAAATTGAGAGAATTTAAATAAAATTTAGTAATTTACTTCATTATTTTATATTAAATATTTGATTTTAATGTACTTCTTAGATAATTAAATTTACCTTAAAAAATCAATAAAGCAACAAAAGAAATTTATTTGTTCCTCATGAGAAACAAAGCTCAATTCTTATGAATCAAATAACGAAGAAAAAAATTTACTCAATTACCATTTTCATTTCCTCTTCACTCCTTCAAGCTAAAAAGAGACATAACTAATGTTGTTTTCTATCTTCCAATTCCACCAAATCAAACAGAGCCTTAAGAGTTTATCTTCCATAAATTGCGCATCAATCAGTTAAGAAGGGAAAAAGATGAACATAATTGAGTAGCAAACCAAATATTTTGTAGAGAAGTAATGGCTAATGATGATGGTATATAGTGCAATAGAAAAAATCAATGAGATACAAACATTAAGGCTTCATTTAGGAACATTTTTTTTATTGTTTTCTAAAATAATTTTTTAATAAAAAAAATTTATACTAAAAATGTACTTTAAGAAACAATATGAAAGTCTGCTTAAGTCATCTCATACAAAAAACATCTTAGAGAATTAAAAAGCACCAAAAAAAAAAAAAAAAAGACACCAATTTCTGCAGATAAACTACTCAAGACATTTTCAGCACATCCAACATTTCTAAACTTCTTAAATGTAGAATAAAAAGACCAATCAAATATGAACAGAGATGAGAAGCCTGCACTTCACAACAGGCATAGCATGCCGTTGCCAACAAACATGAAGATACATTGACCAGAGTTATCGGCTATGTCAAAATCAGATTGCTGCCCTGAAGGCACCGGCAGCGGCCTCACGCTTCATTTGTGCTGCTTTTCCACTGCCGCGAAAGTACATGTACACTTGCTGCACGGTATAAAGAAACTAATAAAGAGGACTGTTAAAAAAAAAAACTCATTATTCACAAATAATTTGAACATAAAGTTAAGAGCTTCTTTTGTTTAAGAACAAAATATAATTAGAGCCTTATTTGATCGAGTTCAAGCCTCGAACGAAGCTAAATACAAACATTATGCTCTTGAACATATTCAAATACAAACTGTTAGGCCGGTTCATCTTAAACCGGGGTGGGCCGGTTTGGGTCTATAGGAGGCGGGTTAGTACCGCCTTCTCCCCTCTTTACCGCCCACAATAGTGGGTCCCACTATTCAAATTAAATCCAAAAGGAGAAAGTAGGGGGTGGCTAGGGTATTGGAGGGTGTTTGGAGTTAGAAAATTTATGTATTAAATAGCATGAGGTGTTTTAGGGTTAGGGTTATGCTTTGATTTATTTCTCTTGAAGTTTCCTTGGCGTCTTGGACTCTAGACTCCTCGTCTAGAGATTGGGAGAGAACGATCCTCCTCTCGAATTGAGGATCAACTGTATCTTGCTTAGTGTTTGCTTTGCTTTGATTCCATTATTGCAATCTATCGTTTTGGATTGATTTCATCCAGATTTTCGCATTATTCTCGCTATTTTTACCAATTATTGTTAGGGTTGCTTGCGAATTCAAGTATTTCCTACCACAAACCAAATTCAAATAGATTCAAAATTTAATGAGCTCAACATGACCAAAGATTAAGCGGAAGCTCAACTTATTTACACTAGTATGTATACTAAATGTTTCTGTGCTTATCTTTCATCCAATTGCTCAACATTTCAAGTAAAACAAATGAAACAATAGAGCAGTAGATGGAGAAGACGTGGAGGAAGATATCACCTGAATGACCCAGACACTGAGCAGCGATTCTAGGCAAAAGAAACCAAAGCCCATGAAGTAAAAGATCTGCAGAAAAAGAGTTGAGGTTAAGTAGCAGGAAAACAAAGGTTTCCCTGATGGTTTCACAAAGCAAAATTCATGGAAATCTAATACAGTAATCCATTACAATTGCATGGAATTCTAATACAGTAATCCATTCCATTACAGCTCCACAGTGTTAATATCTATAAGGAAATTGGTTCAAATACTTCCATAGTTTTGAGGGACAAAATTAGCCCCAAACAAAAAATGGGCAAGAAAAATGCATTCATTTATCTTTGGCCACAACTTCTTAGAATGCTTTAGGTCACACGCAAAGTTCAATAATTCTTCAAACAATCATGTTGGTGGGAATATTTCAGATGATAAAATCATATTTTCTGATGAAATGTTGGCAGTTCAATCTACTTCTGATTTCATAGTCAATGTACCATCATACATATCTTTAATAACTTCCTGATATATTAAAGACAACTATCTTCTTTAATGTGTATCAAATTAATTCCAATGATATTTGGAAGACATTTCTTCACTAAATACTTTTCCATTAATAATCTTAATACAAAAAATCACTTTCATAATATAGATATTTCAGACATAAAACAAATTGTTTAGTTGAAACTAAATTTTTTTTTCAAAGTCTATCTTCCATAAATCCCTCTCCAATAGCTTCATTGTATGACCCAAAAGATTCCTCAATGATTATCACAATTTGACATCCTCTATTTTCTTAAATATTGATACCAAATTGCTTCTTCTGCAACCATTTTATATTATTTTAAAGTTCAAATTTTCACCAAAAAAATTATTAACCAAAATATTACAGTATCTATCATAACACCAAATCTTAAAAGATATCTCTCCAACAATTAATAAGTGCCAAATTCTAGTTCTTAAGTTTCACAGTGCTCCGAGTTGGTCCTGCAACTATTGAAAATTAATCCCAAATCATTCCAAGATAGAAATTCACAATTAAAGTTAGTAGTGAAAGTTAAAGTTGAGGGTATCTTAGGCAGTGAAAATGTGTGTGAAGTCAAATTTCTTATATTATTTGTGTGCTGTCACTTGTATGATTGCATAAAATTACCAGCGTATAATTTAATATATTTGAATGTAAAAAATGATATGATGATAAAATAATTAATACTCTTTCTATTAATTTATACATATTATGTATTTATTAATTATTCTATTTATACTAATTAATCATTAATTAGTTAATTATAAAACTAATTAAACATAACTAAATTCTATTTCATTTAATCAAATAAAAAATAATATTAATTATTAAATTAAATTAAAATTTTAATTAATATATCTAATTTAATTAATGCAAATAAGATTAATAATTTTAAAATTCCTCCCCCAAATTGTCAAAACCCTGGTCAACAAAGGTGAAGGCATTGGCGGGAGAAGCAGCATGTGAAGAAGAAGACTGAAACCCTCAATGATGAAGAAGCTATGAAACTATTTAATGTTCAGTCAATTGTTACTGTCATTGATATTATTCTACTAATCAAGGTAATCTGACATATCCCGTGTAAATTAAAAATAAACAATACTAATACCATGCTTGTTGAAAATGTTTTCTAGAATGAGATATCCATCCACAAAAACCAGACGTATAACTTCTGATAAAGAGATACTCACCCCAACTATAATATGGTCACCCAATAAATCTATGGCTGGCAAAATTCCCCTGTAACACCAAATGATTAGCAACGAAATGAGTATATAATAACATATTAATCTGATGAATTATCTTAATGAAGATCATTAAAGTATGAATTTTCGGCATAAGGGAACTCACGTCAAAGATTCTCCCTTGAAGAATATCGGAGGAGCCACTGTGGCGTAGATGCAAAAACCAATATGCACCTAATTAAAGATTCAAATACAAAATCTTTCATTTTCTTCATGTCTTTCTAAAACAAATAAACAGAATTCATATTAATTACCAGGTAAAACAGGAAAAACCATCCAAACTTCAAAGCACTCTCAGTCCTGCAAGAATTTTTACAGCTTCAACGCTAGTAATAACTCTCAGATTCCACATTATAAGTAGTGAGTAAAATGACATGAAAAAAAAAAGGAAGAACAATGCAACATATCAATACCTCATGGCATTATAAAGAGGTCGGTACCATAACACATAAGCACCAGGCACACCAGAGATAAAGAAGATGATGGAAAGCAACCAGATCTTTACACCTGAAAGGGAAACTAAAATCAGTACCTCATGGGAAATAATTCAAAAATCTTGCAGTGGGAGAAGTTAGTTATATCAAAAAATAGATCCTAGGCCATCCTTGTTACCTTCCCCTTTAATCCAAGCAGTTGTCGTTGCTATAATGTTCCAAATTAGACACATGGTCAACCCTGCATAACAATCATTTTGTGATAGAACGTCAAATATTAGGATTTTGCAAGGATTGCATACTTAACAAACATTTTCCCATGCATTTCCGCTCCCTCCAACCAATAAACCACCAAAACTTTGCAAAATAATGATTAATATATATTTTTTGAGATAGAAATTAAGCATTATATATATATATAATATTCTATTAATTCTTTTTTTTTTTTTATAGCGAAGGATGAAATATAATTACTCAAAATAAAATACAAGACAGCATCAATGTCAAATAGTCATGAAGCCCACAAAAAAGATAAACTGAGTTAGCAAGATACAGATAAAGAAGAAATCAAAGTGGGCAACAATTAGTAATAGTGGGATAATTGGCGAGATATCATACAAAGAAGTATAAAAATAGTAGTCATAGCAAGATAGCCGGCGAGACATCAACTTCTTTGTTAATGTAAAATCCATTTTTAAAAATATAATAATAATAATAATAATAATGAACCAATTGTAAATGAACCGATGAGCTAGTTCTGCATATTACAAAGAGACAAAGAGGGTCAGGCAAGAGAGAGGTATGCAGAAGCAAGCAATAGAGAGAGCAAGAAAGAGACAGGAAGATCGAGAGTAGCAGCTTGTGCGAAGTGGGATGAAAAATTGAATGTGAGATAGAGAGAAAAAAGAAGAGTGAGTGGAAGGGAAAGAGAGCGAAATCTAAGGAGAGAGCAGGCCAAAACTAAGAAACAGGGATGGTGAGAACAAGTGATATAGAAATAGAGGGAGATTGGAAGACACCGAAGAGATGGAGACCAAGAAAGGGAGATTGAGCAGGTGAGATTTGACAAGATATTCAAAAGGTTTAGAAGCGGCTTAGATGTCAATTTCAACCAGAGAATCGAGTTAAGGTACTGGGGATATAGCAATTTTGCTTTCCTCTAGATATGAAATTAGATAAAGACAATCAAGAATTTTATTGTTTCATATTTAAAAGCCTAGATTTATGTTCTAATTATAAGAAATCTTATCAGAATTTCAGAGCTTAGGAAAAGATCACGTCAAGTGGAGGTAGTAATTGATTTTACAAGAATGAAGAAAGGGGAAGAATAACTGAGGAATGTATTTAATATAGAAATCTTATACTTTAATTTAAGTTAATAAAAATCTAAAATTTTACATTAGGAATTTAATATTACCTTCATGAGTATCAAAGCTTAATTTTGAAAAGAAAAACTAATCAATTAAATAAGTAGAACTTTGTGTTTGTACAGCAAGTTATTAAAGTTGTAACTAAAAAAAAAAAATTAAAAAAAATAAAGTTGTAACTTAAATAAGATAAATGAAGTTTGAAGTTACGTTATAAGAATTGAGAGGCGATAAGTCTAAAGTATCAATCAAGTATAATTGTATCATAGAATGAAAAACGAATGTTAGTAATTTAATTAAATTATAATAAAATTATAAGTAAATTAACCAAAAATAATTAAGATAAACATCTCATATGTATAATTATAGGTATTCAACTAAGGAAGGTGAAGTTTTTAAGGATTAAGGAGTAAAAGTACATCATTTAAGATTGAGGCAATAATTATATTTTTATTTTATAAACATTTATAATTCTTATCTCAAATATGATGCATTAACTATTGCTTGTGTTCAAACACAAGGTGGATTGACCAAGTATTTCCCTATTTCGGTTGGGTTACATGAAGGATCAGCCTTAAGCCCATATCTTTTTGCTTTAGTCATGAATGTTCTCACTAGACATTTGCAAGAGGATGTACCTTGGTGTATGCTTTTTGCTAATAATATTCTTCTTGTTGATAAGACTAGAGAGGGAGTTGAAGGAAAACTTGAATTATGGAGGTCAACCTTAGAGTCTAAAGGTTTTCGCTTGAGTAGATCTAAAACGGAATATATGGAGTGTAATTTTAGTAGTAATAGACCAAGTGAGGGATTGTAACTTTGGGTGATCAAGTCATTAATAAGAGTACACGTTTTAGATATCTTGGATCTATTGTTCAGAGTTGTTAACCTGCCGCCGTATAAAACAAAACAAAGAAAAAAAAAATTTCGTACCTGCCCCGCACGTCGAGCGCCGAATTCAGCACGTCGACGTCCCTTCTCCCACGTCCTCACACGATCCCTCTGCCGCGATTAAATATTGGAGAAACGAGAGCTGCGGCTCTTTTCCTCTCGCTCTCTCTCGCACTCGATCTCTCTCGCTTTCACTCTCTTCCTCTCCGACTCCTCAGTGACTGTTCGACATCGCTCCTTCGACGACACTCCCTGCTGGATCGAAAGTTTGATCGGAAGCAAGAAGCCGAGCCCTGCCCGACTTCCCCTTGGCCGTCTGACCTTGCTCCTTCTCCGGCTCTTCCTTCCTATCACGATCGAAAGTTACGACATTTTGTGCGGAAGCAACGACAGGAGCTCGCTCGGCTGTGAATCGGACCGAAAGTTCAACATTTTGATCGGGAGAAGAAACGGGAACTCGCTGTGACTGCCTCCCTCTCACGCGCTTCTTCGGCTTGGCTTCCCCGACGACCTTCCCTTCCTGTTGAATCGAAAGTTACGACACTTTGATCGGAGCCGAGAGGAGGAGCTCGCCGACTGTGCAAGTAACTTTCTCCCGTATCGTGCGCTTCTGCGGCTATTCCCGTGAGCAGAGGAATAGGGAGGGGGATTTCTTTTAATTAATTGTAATTACTATTAATTAACAATAATTAATTAGTATTTAGTTATAATTATGATTAATTAGTTAATTATAATTAATTAATAATCAGTAATTAATTATGAATTATAATTATTTGATTAATTATGATTAATGTTAATTAATTATAAATAATCATTAATTAATTATAATTATAATTAATTCACTAATTTTAATTAATTAGTAATTATTAATTAATTATTAATTATAACTATTTAATTATTATTATTATAATTAGTATTAATTATAATTTATTAAAAAAAAAAGAAAGGATTGCTTGCACTCCCCTCTTGCCTCGATCTACGAGCCGACAGTCGCCGACGACTCCTCGCCGGGTTCCAAGGTATAAATTTCTAACTCTAATCTCGTTCTCGATGTTTGCAGCGGACCGGGGAACCACCTATACGCGCTCTTGTAGCACGGTAGGAGGGAGCCCGGTGCGAAGCATACGACGAGGCGGGTAAGCCCTATACACGCTCTTGTAGCGTGGTGGGGACGGTTCTCGACCTCGACATCGACACCGCCGACACTGCTACGAGAGGTATGTTGTTCCAAATCCCATTCTCGACGTTTGCAGCGGACCGGGGAACCACCTATACGCGCTCTTGTAGCACGGTAGGAGGGAGCCCGGTGCGAAGCATACGACGAGGCGGGAGAGCCCTATACACGCTCTTGTAGCGTGGTGGGGAGAGTCACTGCTGTTCTGGTACGGATACTGCTGAAGGCCCCATACACGCTCTTGTAGCGTGGTGGGATGAAACTTTGTACGGCCGCGGTGTCCAAGGACACCTACCATACACGCTCTAGTAGCGTGGTGGGAAGGCCCAGCTCCCCAATTTTCCCCCAAACGGGGGATATGCCGGGGTGCTGCCGAAATTTTCACTGAAGTACACGAGATTGAAACAATTTGAAGACTTCAGCTGAGCAAAAATATAGAAGATCTGTACTTGAACAAAAAAGTACATAACTCTAACTAAATGAGCAGAGGACTTGTATGAACATAAAAGAACAAGAGCCTGCATTCAAATGAACAGTGAACTGTGGACTTGAATCAGAACAAAACTCAAGTGATTTCTAAATATCAAATCCAAATAAAATCAAACTGAAATCAAAATCAAATCAACTTGAACATAAATTGAACTTGCAAGAACTTCAAAAGATCCCAGAAGACTTTGAACAAGCACTTGAAATTGTTCTTGGAACTTGAACTGTGCAACATCAGGGGACCCGAACATAGAACTCAAACTCAAATGAACTCTAACATGAAGAATAAGATCACTCAAGTTCACTACTTGAACTCAAACTGGAACAAGATGTGGAGAGTAGGGAACTCAAATTGAACTCAAGTTGGATCCAAATTTGACATGAGCAATAAAGAACTTGAACTTCCAAGAACAACACACAAGACTCAAGCATGAGTTGAACCTTGGACTTGGGTTCAATGGAATACATAGAACTGGGCTTTGGATGAATGAAGAAATCAAGATCTAAGTGCACAGTCGTCCAAGCTAACAATAAGTTGCAAGTAGGAGATGAAATCTCGATGCACACAAAAGATGAATGCAACGAACTCCTACGACAATCCCTACAATGCCCGTTGGTTGAGATGGCAATACTGAAGACCAGCAATCAAAGACATGTCCTCTACAAATAAGTACAATCAAGAACCACCCGAGATTGGTGAAAGGGTGGATATGATGCAGAAGCAATGGGTCTTCTACAAACATTTTCAAGAGATCGTAGAAGACGAAGCAGTCCTCTGTAAATGGATACTTATGGATAACAACAGTGTATTGAAAGTACAATGAATCACTGTGGACACAAGTACGAATATCACCTACGACAGTGGTGATCAAGAGCTTCAAGTATGTCGAGTACAAAGGCAGCCCGATGTACGAAAAGGACACCCACTGGCAGAAATGAGGGAAATATTTGGACAAATCCGAGTTAAACTTCCCGGTGATCCAAAATCCCTAAATCCAAGAGGAAAACAGTTCTGATACCCACAAATACTGAAAATAACAAGTCTACTACGCCAAAGATCCTGAAGGGAGTTCTCCCCAAATCAGCAGTCTTTGACTCCCGAATCCAGAAAATCCTTCCCCGGTGATTGAGAAAGGGGGAGGGGGTCAACATCAAGACCAAATCGCCACCGGATCTGCAACACTGATACAAGCAGACAGAAGGCGTCTACAACCTACAACTCAACGTCACCGGATCTGCAACACTGATACAAGCAGACAGAAGGCGTCTACAACCTACAACTCAACGCCACCGGATCTGCAACATTTGTACAAGCAGACAGAAGGCGTCTATAATTATTTCAAAGTACCCATGCACGTGCACCTTAATTTGTATACACATAGGTACACAAGGGGTAAATACAATCTCAACCCGCATGGGCCCCGACGAGCGTGTTATTGGTACACACGTGACGCTTAGGGATGCTGCGCGGGTTGACAAGTGAATTCAAGTTCAAATCTGATCCTTCTATACGGATCAATAGAAGTCGACAAGATTCGAACTACCTAACAAAATACACGGTTGTATCGAACGGTGTATTTGTTTAAATACATTCTTTTTAGGCCTTCAAAGCCTAAAATCAAGATAATTCACTAAACAAAAGGCACAAAGCCTACGAGAAACCTGATCCCCTATCGATAAGTTGATAGGGTCGACAAGGTTCAATCAAATGGAAATGACCCCTAAACACCCCGATGATGGCCGCGTTGATTGAAGATCTCAACCGGAGGGGTTCTCAAATATTTCAAATGTCTTCCAAATACCCAAAGTCCACACAAAATCCATACTCCAGAAATCCAAATCAATCTCAAATTCCAAGATATTTAAATTTGAAATAAATCCATCCACACTTAAAAGCAAAACCCATCCACCCACCGCAACAGTCTGCCGGGGTGGACAAATTCAAATAAACTCTAGCTTACAAAGAGCCAAATGCCTAGTCGAAAATATCACTAGGATCCATTCTCAAACAATCTCCTGCCAGTAAGGACGTGGTACGTGTCCTCTAACCGGCGGTCTGCCGCTAAATGGCCATCGCAGGATAAACGGTTACGACGACCCGGGGTCCTCTGAACCGCGTGGTTTCGCCGCCAAATGGCACCACGATATACCGGTTATGGCCAGGGCCAATACGCTCCTTATTGACATCAAATCCTTGAGATATGAATCAATAGAATATGATCGATAGGGCACAAAGCCCTCTGTTAGCTAAGGTGGATTCAAATTTGTCCCCTTAGACAAACATTCAACCCCGGTCTACAAGGTCCCCTTGGACGAAGCAACCCATGGCTGCCGACAAGGATCCTTCTGTCAGGTTGGGTCGACTACCTCCTCTGACTAAGTAGACCAGGGACTGCGATGGCCCGGGACGACGGAACCATGGGATCTTGATCGGGTCCATCATCCATTCCCCCACCATCCGCTTTAAGTGTCAGATGGTGCAATTTCTATTTTAAATATCAAACCTTTCAAATTTCCAAACTTTCCAATCTTATCAAATTCCAAATCCAAAAACCCAATTTTCAATACCCAAACCTATGCTGCTACTATATGCCAGATACACGTATTTCTATACGTATCTGATTGACGACTAGCCTTAATCGAAAGTTCTCTCTCGTGATCGGGAGGGGTAATTAACTATAGGGGCTTGCACCTATAGGAAACCAGAACTCAGATCATAAAGTCCTCGCAAAATGAGGGCGAAATCTCTGGGTAGTGTCTTATCTACAAACCCATCTGCCTTCCAAAATTTACCCCGGAACTTAGTTCGTTAAAACTCCCTTGCCGAAATAGAAAAGCGAGTGGAGAACGGGGCCGAATTTTCGGAGCCCACAGATTTCTGGCGACTCCGCTGGGGAATGGTTTCTCTTTCCATCTCTGGCTAGTCACTAAAAGGCTATAGTAGCAAGCAAATTAAATTTTAAATTTTCTGAAAATGAATCTTTTAAATAAGATCAATGGAAATTCGTTTAGCAGGGTTTTTAATTCCATGCTAACTTTCCTGCTTCTGCTATTAGTTCTGCGTTATTTCCTTGTTATGAAAGCGTGGGGTGATGTATCAATTTTGATTACTAACCACTGCCTTTCATTTTTCTTATAGAATGGAAATGCAGGACACACCAATGACCGTCCAACTGGGACGAGGAGCTAGGATCCAGCTGGCAAACGCTGTGATTGAAACTGGAAATGCTGGAGCCACCATTCACTTTGGTGGGCTCGAATTCTCAGCAGCTACTGCAAGGGCTGCAGCCGTTCCTGTGTACGACGTAAACTCTGAAGAATTTTCCGGAAGGTCTCACTATGCAAGGACTGCTACCAGGAATATTGCTCAAGGAAGAACTTCTGTGTTTGAAAGACTATCCCAACCTGAGACCCTTACTGCAAAGAGGGTTGTCACAGGAAGAAAGATCTCTATGGTGACTGCAAACACCACCGCCCTACCCAGAGAGCCTGTTGCACCTGGGAGGTATGAAACTGAAGCTTCCTCATCTGGAGGAAGGCTTACTAGAAGGCAAAGGAGGAAGAGAAATGCAGAGCTGCGAGCTCAGCAGTTACCTGTACCAGTCCATCCCTCCAATCTGCCAGCACCAGAATCAGAGATCAATATTCCCACTCAAAATAAGTTTTCTAACCTAAAGTGGGTAAAGAGAAATAGCTCATCTGGTGAGCTTAAGCAATCCTTCTGGGAGCGTCGACCTGAAGTTCCAGCCCCTCAGAAGATAAGAGAGCCTGAACGTATGTCTGCCCGGGTACACCGTGTACTGAAGACAGTCAAGGAGAAGGGCTTAATGAAAAAGAAGTTCCAGAGGCCACTGATTGTTGAAGCCCGAAGAACTCCTCCAAGAGAGAGGCTATCGTCTGTTGTGATAGCCAAACAAAGAAATTACCAACGCCAAGTTCCGCGGGAAGCACATCGGGGCGTGACACTCGGACCATATGTCCAAGAATCCGTCGCCGAAAGGGCCCAGCGGAAAGGCAAACAAGTTTGGAGGCCGAAGCCTCGAAAGGAAAAGATTTTTGAAGAAAAAGATAGACCAGGCGTGACATCCGGCGCTGTCTCCCGGAGATCCGCCCCTGCCAACAAAACTCGTCAGAAATGGGTCCAAAGGAAGGCCCATAATGACGACAATTATATGGACGGTCGACATCCTGGAGAGTCTTCCAGGAGATCCCGTCATTCTCCTACTTCAGCCAAAGAGGAAGTTCATTTCGATCGTAGTCCGCAGATCGAAGAAGTAATCATTCCAAGTCAAGAGCCTGAAATTCAGTGGCGACGCCGCTCAGAAATTCAGGTACGAGAAGATGAAAAAGAATATGACGATGATGATACTATGGAGATCGAAATGGTTCGTATGGTCAGCCACATTGATGTTGAAGATGATGATGGTGATGAAGAAGACCAACAATCACAGCCGCGCGTACGTGTTTATCGACGTCGCCACAGGGCTAGATCCATTGCTAGCCAAAGTGCTCGCTCCTCAGAAGAAGGAGATGAGGAAGAAGAAGAGGTTGGAGAAAATCCCTTCGGAGGTGAAGACATCACACTCGCTGAAATGAGAAATCAGATGAGGCGACAGATGCGAAGGAAAGACAGAGAAATCTCTCAGTTAAATGATAAAATGACTGAGATGATGACTCAGATGATGGCCATGATGGAGATGATGCAGAAAACCACTTCTGTGGGCCCTGCACTGGCTCAACCCATCAACCAAGCTGCTAATTCTCAAAACCCTCAAGCGCCTCAAGCCTCAGGAGTGAAAGGTGTACTTGAAGGTGGCAAAGAAACTAATGATCCAACCCGCCAGCGTACTCCCCAAAATGTGGCGAATGCCTCTGAACCTGTAACTGCATCGCAGTTGGAAGGCATAATCAGTGAAAAGATCAATGCCATTATAGCTGCTGAACAGGCAGAGAAGTTGGTAGGAAAAGGTCGCCCGTACCCAGCAGAGTACGATCAGGTGCCATATCCAAAGGGATATTCTGTGCCGAAGTTCAATATTTTCGATGGCAATAAAAATCCCAGACAGCATCTGGCGCAGTTCAAAGCAACCTGTGGGAACACAGGGGGTAATGATGCTCTGCTATTCAGGCAATTCGTAAGCAGCTTGAGTGGAACTGCTTTCGAATGGTATGCCGAGCTGCCAAATGATTCTCTGAAGACCTTCGCAGAATTAGAGGCCTTATTCGTGAAGAGATTTGCCAGTGCAATAGAGAAGACTACCATTGCTGATCTTGCCCTTGATAAAAGGAGGAAAGATGAATCAGTAACGAGGTACATAACACGCTGGCGCAATCTCAGTATGAAGTGCAAATAGCAGCTGGAAGAAGAACATGCAGTTCAACTGTTGATGGGGAACATTGATGATAAAATGCAACCCTTCTTATGCATGGCTTCTATTACTACCTTCCAAGATCTGTTGGATAGGGTGGCTAAGTTTGAAAAGTTGAACCTGTCAAAGTCAGAAAGCCTCCCTGACAAACCTAAAAAGGCTAAGGCGCCTGATGCTAGGAGAAATGATGTCTACTCTGCATTCCCTCCCAGACCTGATAAAGGTAAAAAGGTAGTATATAATGTGGATAAAGGAAAGCAGCCGATGCAATATGAAGAAAAATCAAAGCAAGCTTACAATCCAAACCCTCAACCAAAGTTGGTTCTTGGAGGAAATGACAAACCTCGAGTCTTTCCTGGTGGAGGAGAGCGCCAGAGGCAACCCACGGGAACTGGTGATAGAACGTTCCCTTCCCTCAAGGAGAAAATGAATAAAGAATATTCATTTAAAAGGGAGAGTGTCGCTAAACTATTTCGACAAGCACTCAAGAACGGTCTAGAATTGCCAGAATGCAAAAGACCTGAAGAGTCCAAACACAGTGGCGACCCAAATTACTGCCCATATCATCGGGTAGTTAGCCATCCAATTGAAGATTGTTATGTCTTCAAAGATTGGTTAGAAAAGATGTACAAGAGGGGAGAACTTACATTATCAGATAATGTGTTGGTTCGTCCCAGAAAAGAATCCACCAGGGTAGTCACGTCCTCTTCCGTACTCCCGCTTAAAGAAAAAATGAAAAAATCTATCCAAGAGGAACAATGGGAGACTATGATCTCCAAGAAGACATCAAAAATGCTGAAACAGTTAGAAGGAGTTCCTGGTGTCAAGTGGAAGTCCCCTACTGAGCCAGTACTGAATTTAAAATGGTTGCCTATGTCACAAGCATCCACTTCTAAACAGCAACCTGGCCAAGCTAGCTCATCCAAATCTGATAAAGCAAAGCCAAAGTCTTCTAGGAAGAAAGCCAAGTTGAAGAAGCCTGTGGTAAAGAAGACTGCAACTCAAAAGGCTATTGATAGTTTGGGTGAATATTACCAGACTGTCAGGAGGCCTATTAAGCTCAGTGATTTTATGAAAGAGCTTAAAATAGATGAAAGGGAAGAAGAAGCTGAAGATGAATCTCTTCCTACGGAGATATGTCGAGTCATCTCAACAACTTTAAAAATATCAGAAAGGGAGAAATACGCTAATAAAGTGGCCCCTGAATTTTGTCTGATGGTGTCATCAATGGAATTCAGTTCAGAAGATCTATGTTTTCCAGATGATGAAGATTCAGACCCAAGTATAGAATCACAAATGAAACAAGTGAAGTTGGGAGACGATTTCGAGTCTACAGATGAATCCCCAGACACAACAATGGCTGACTCTGAAGAGAATGCTTCATCAAACAAGTCTGAATCAGATGAGGTGGCCCAGGTGCAGTTGAGGAGTGGCAAGATATTGCCGCCTCCACCAAAGAAGGGGATTCCTAACAAAGATAAAAGAAAAGAGATAATTGTCAATGAAGATATTATCCTAAATGACTCCAAGAAGAAAGAGACTTCATCTAAGGGGATAGATTACAATATCTTATCCCACTTGAGGAAGATCCCAGCACAACTCAGCATATATGATGCCCTCTTGATGTCTAAAGACCTTCGAGAAACTTTGATCCAAGCTCTTAAGGACCCCGAAAGATATGAGGCATATTTTGCTGAGCGCAACTTGACGGAAGTCTTGCAAGCTCGAAATGAGCCAATCATCACCTTTGCCGAGGATGATATGATGCTTGGAACGGCAGATCACAATCGCCCATTGTATGTTACGGCAGAGAGCGACAATATGGTGATCAGTCGAATTTTGATCGATCCCGGATCTTCCGTAAATCTTATGAGCCTTAAGGCACTAAGATCCCTCTGCCTCGATGTGGAACATCTTGGCCAAGATAAACTGATGGTGCACGGCTTCAACGAGAAAGGGCAAAAAACTCTTGGTTCGTTTATGCTTCCTCTTGTATTTGGGGAACTCCATACGGAAGCCAAATTCCATGTAATTGATGCGGACACTTCGTTCAAGGCGTTATTGGGTCGCCCCTGGCTGCATGAATACGGCGTTGTCCCTTCAACATTACACCAGTGCATGAAGTATCTCAGAGAAGGAGAAGAATTCAGGATCTCTGGCGATATTCAGCCCTTTGCAGTACATGAAGTAACAGTTTACGAAGATGCTAAGTACTTCATGCCAAAGAAGCAAAAGTCGTCAAGTTCTCTTGAGGCTAGAGCATCAAATTCTAAGGCTGCAAAGAAACCCAAGCAAGAAGATGAGAAGAAGCGTGTGGGGAGAAAGAAGGCAGCGCCGACTCTTCCAAAATCACAAATCATTCCTAAAGAAAAGAAACATGTACCTCATCTTGGAGTGACACGGATGAAGATAATGTTACTCTGCCAAATCTCGAAAAATATGCCAGTCCACGGATGAATGGAGTAGACAGATTGAATTTTCAAATGATGATTATGACTATGACTCAATCTACATGAACTCAGTGCAGAGTGTGTTCTCCAGAAGAATAGACAGTCTGTTGATTTCAGACAGCGTACTCGTAGTCACACGTGTTCCCTTGCAACATTTTAAGGAAATCATTTCGCGCGAGGTTCATAAAATTGAAGAACTCTCCACTCTTTATCTGCCTCCCCGTAAAAATGAGACTGTGCCAAAGAATGTGTTATATTCCACGGGAGTTCATGAAGAGGAGAATCATGACTGGGATTGCATGCTCATCGACTCCGAGGAATTATTTCCTACGAGGCTACCCAAATTCAATACTAAAAATATTCAAAGAATGCTACGAAAGCAAATCAATATTCCTACTACCAAACGACAGCTCCGTACAAGCTTAGGCCTCTGGTATGGGAGGAGTCCGCGTCCGTTACGGCAGAAGGATACAGACGCATATAAAGGTATTGGATTCATCAAAAGAAAATTCCTCCGGAAGGAGATTTGTCGGGCGATCACATGTGGAGAAATCAAATCCGATGATGATGGTGCTGAAGAAATATGCGAAGCCAATGCTTATGATGATCAACCCGTAGAAGCTGAGCCTGCACCAGAAGAACTGGAAGATGGTGGACAAGCTGCTACGATGGACGAGCTCAAAGACTTGGGAACTGAGGAGGACCCTCGCCCAACCTTCATTAGCTCTCTTCTACCAACAGATCAAGTAGAAGAAATAAAAGAGTTACTATGTGAATTCAGGGACTGCTTTGCCTGGACATATGCTGAGATGCCTGGCTTATCCCCTGATGTGGCAGTTCACAAATTGGCCATCAAGCCTGATGCAGCACCCGTCAAGCAAGCTCCAAGGAGAATGAGATTGGAGATTGAAGAGCAGGTGATTGCAGAAACGAAGAAGCTCATAGAAGCAGGCTTCATTCGAGAAGAAAAATATGCCGAGTGGATTGCCAATATCGTCCCTGTAAAGAAGAAGAATGGCCAGATTCGTATCTGCATCGACTTCAGGGACCTCAATAAGGCATGCCCGAAAGATGACTTTCCGCTCCCAGTATCAGAGCTTCTAGTTGACAATACATCCAATTATGATATGTTCTCCTTTATAGACGGATCGTCAGGCTACAATCAGATTAAAATGGCGCATGAAGATGAAAGACATACATCATTCAGAACGCCTATAGGCATATTCTGCTACACAGTCATGCCCTTCGGCCTGAAGAACGCTGGTGCCACCTACCAGCGGGCGATGACTCGTATATTTGATGATTTGATTCATCAGAAGGTCGAATGCTATGTAGATGACTTGGTCATTAAAAGCATAGGCCGAAAAGACCACCTTCATGATTTGAGAATTGTGTTCGAAAGGATCAGAAA